>CM059226.1:1833762-1841262 GCA_030347435.1 Clarias fuscus | reverse complement strand
CCAGTAGATGGCAGTAGTAGGCAGTTATTCTGCAGTCAGGTCTTTCCCCTTTTCCTTTACTATGCCTTCATGTTTACTATTTCAACATATGCAGAAATTATAAAAAATAAACAATACAAACATTTAAATTGCCCACCGTACAACATACACACACGCATTATATGTGACATCACATTCAGGAACATCCTTAAACTTACACCGATAAATTATTTATCACACACATCACTAATGTTCACACACAGACTCACACACCATACACACAAACATCTACAAACAAACACACACACCATATACACAAACTTACACAAGCACATTTACTCGTCACACACAGACTGACACATCTACATGTCACACACCTCTCTCCCTCACTCTCTCTCTCTCTCTCACACACACACACACACACACACACACACACACACAGGACAAGCCAAAGACTGATCCAGCATCAGCATCAAATAAAACCCATTGCGTGTCATACTCAAACTTGACCTCACATCACATCACTGTCACACACCTCTCTCCCTCACTCTCACACACACATCACACATTTTGATATCTCAAACGGGTCAGCCGTGATAATGTCTTAAACTTACACCCAACAATTATTAATAACACACACATCACTAATATTAACACACAGATGCAGACACCATACACACAAACATGCACAAACACAAGCACACATCACTAATGTTAACACACTAAATAAACACACACACAAACACAAAGATATCTCACACACATGCATGCACACACACAAACCAGTACACTCGTACATCACACACATGCACACACATTATAACATCACAAATTGTAACACTCACACACTCACATCTCTGTCTCACACACCCTCACGCAGAAACACACACACCCATTAACAAGTCACATATCTTAAACATACTAACACACACTACTGTTAACACAGACTTACACACCACACACACACACTCATTATATTCAGTGACACAGACAGTGACATCACATTCAGGAACATCCTTAAACTTACACCGATAAATTATTCATAACACACATCACCAATATTTACACACAGACTCACACACCATACACACACACACACACACACACACCATATACACAAACTCACACAAGCACATTTACTCGTCACACACAGACTGACACATCTACATGTCACATACCTCTCTCCCTCACTCTCTCTCTCTCACACACACACACACACACACACACACACACACACACACACACACACACACACACACACACACACACACACACACACATCACATCACATCACTGTCACACACCTCTCTCCCTCACTCTCACACACACATCACACATTTTGATATCTCAAACGGGTCAGCCGTGATAATGTCTTAAACTTACACCCAACAATTATTAATCACACACAAATCACTAATATTTGAACACACCATACACACAAACATGCACAAACACAAGCACACATCACTAATGTTAACACACTAAATAAACACACACACAGAAACACACACACACACACACAAAAAAAAACACCTCTCACACACACGCACACACATGCATGCACACACAAACAAATACACTCGTACAATACACAAATGAGCACCTACATACTCACACATTATAACATCACAAATTATAACACTCACACACTCACATCTCTGTCTCACACACCCTCACGCAGAAACACACACATCCACTAACAAGTCACATGTCTTAGACATACTAACACACACATCACTAATGTTAACACACAGACTCACACACCACACACACACAAACACGCAAAAACACATTTACTCATCAGAGACAGACTGACACATTAACTAGTCACACACACACACACACACACATATTTAGGGCCCAAACTGATATTAGCCCAGTATGATGTGTGACGTTCGGTGTGCAAGTTCCGCGGTGCAACCGGGTGCCAATGACTTTTTCGAGGTTTTGACACACTCGAATAACACGCAGGTTGTGCGGTGCGCCCGGGGTGGGGACCGCGCCCGTTGCTTGGGCCCGTCATCGTTGCTTGCAACTTTAATTTTTTTTTATTTTTTTTTTTTTATTATTTTTCTTTCAATCATCCGGGCACTTTCGGGCCTCTTAACATACTCAAAAACTCACCAAAATTTGCACACAGATTGGAATCTGCGGCCAACAGGTCCTCAGTGGGGCTCGGCCCCGGGCGTCGCACACGCCCCGCACAGCGCCCCCTAGAGAGTCTTGCCTTATAGCTCAGACACACTTGCACGTATACTTATAAAACTCGGTGAACATTTAGATCTCATCAAACTGAACAAGTTTCGCGCTGCATGTCATCAGGTCTAATCAACAGGAAGTGAGTTGCTTTGAGTTGTTTGCAAAACGCACCCAATGGAATGTGATAAACTCCTCCTAGGAAATTTTTCCAATTCGCACCAAACCAGCTAAATATGATCTAAACAAGTTGCCGATGCAAAATTGCAGAGATCTTTTTGATACCTCGAACGGTTCGGCCGTGGCGACGCTTTAAAATTATGGCGAATAAAATGAAACAGGAAGTGGCTAATAACTTCTGTGTACATTAAGTTATGCACATGAAACTTCACAGGTATGTTAAGAGTAGGAAGCTGATCACATCCTATGACAATCATGAGTCTATGTCATAGCGCCACCAAGTGGCAGCAGGAAGTGTGTCACTTTTGGAAATCAGTAATATTTTGTCCTTTACTTTCACCTGATTTGGTTCAAAATCAGTCAGAATAATGAAAAGACATGGGTCATTTGAAATCATGGAGGATTTTTTTTCTAATTTGAATCGTGTTGCTATGGTGACGATTTAACTCAAGAAAAAATTGAAGACAACTATTCTTCTCATATCTTACGAGTGGAAAGACCTACGGGTCCCAAATTGTATGGGTGTAGACTCTCACTGATTGTGAGGAAGCCCTGAGAGCCTGGAGCCCGGGCGTGGCACAGGGCCTGTACAGCGCCCCCTGGAACTTTGTAAAGTTTCAGCTGCATAACCCATATCCACTTTCACATATATGAATGAGACCCAGTATAAATTTAGATCTCATTGAGATGAACAACTTGCATACCCCATGTCATGGAATCCGCTGAACAGGAAGTCAGTTATTTGGCGTTGTTTGAAAAACGCACCCATTGGAATGTGATCTACTACTCTTACAGGATTAATAGGTTTTTGACCAAACAGGGTCTAATATAATCTCAAGACATTGAGGATCTAATATTGTGAAGGGCTGGTTGATATCTTAAACGGGTCGGCCGTGGCGAGCCCTTAAACCTACGGCGAATAACAGGAAACAGGAAGTGGCTAATAACTTCTGTATAAATTGAGTGACGTTCATCAAACCTCAGCAGTAGGTTAAGAGAAGAAACCTGCTCACAGTGACATGGGTCCCGTGAGTCTCAGTCATAGCGCCACCAACTGGCAGCAGAAAGTGTCTACTTTTAGAAATTAAATTCTTTTGTGACTAATTTTCAGCAAATTGGCTTCAAAATCAGGCACAATAATTGGAAGACACGGCTGATGTCACACTGTAAAGGACTTTTTGATACGTTGAATAGTGTTGCTATGGCAACATATAATTTTGAGCAAATATAAGATACTTATATCCACCAAGTGGAAAGTCCTAATGTGCCCAAACATTTTAGGTAGAAGGAACAACTGCTTCTGAGTAGATTTCTTGAGTTTCATGTTTTTGTGATGCTCATACAGCTCCCAACAATTTTTACAGTATATTTATCAGCCTTGGTCTGAACTGTGTCCACTGACTCCTGCAGTAATAAAATATGTCCAGTAGATGGCAGTAGTAGGCAGTTATTCTGCAGTCAGGTCTTTCCCCTTTTCCTTTACTATGCCTTCATGTTTACTATTTAAACATATGCAGAAATTATAAAAAATAAACAATACAAACATTTAAATTGCCCACTGTACAACATACACACACACATTATATGGGACATCACATTCAGGAACATCCTTAAACTTACACCGATAAATTATTTATCACACACATCACTAATGTTCACACACAGACTCACACACCATACACACAAACATCTACAAACAAACACACACACACACACCATATACACAAACTCACACAAGCACATTTACTCGTCACACACAGACTGACACATCTACATGTCACACACCTCTCTCCCTCACTCTCTCTCTCTCTCTCTCACACACACACACACACACACACACACACAGGACAAGCCAAAGACTGATCCAGCATCAGCATCAAATAAAACCCATTGCGTGTCATACTCAAACTTGACCTCACATCACATCACTGTCACACACCTCTCTCCCTCACTCTCACACACACATCACACATTTTGATATCTCAAACGTATCAGCCGTGATAATGTCTTAAACTTACACCCAACAATTATTAATAACACACACATCACTAATATTAACACACAGATGCAGATACCATACACACAAACATGCACAAACACAAGCACACATCACTAATGTTAACACACTAAATAAACACACACACAAACACAAAGATATCTCACACACATGCATGCACACACACAAACAAGTACACTCGTACATCACACACATGCACACACATTATAACATCACAAATTGTAACACTCACACACTCACATCTCTGTCTCACACACCCTCACGCAGAAACACACACACCCATTAACAAGTCACATATCTTAAACATACTAACACACACTACTGTTAACACAGACTTACACACCACACACACACACTCATTATATTCAGTGACACAGACAGTGACATCACATTCAGGAACATCCTTAAACTTACACCGATAAATTATTCATAACACACATCACCAATATTAACACACAGACTCACACACCATACACACACACACACACACACACACACACACACACACACACCATATACACAAACTCACACAAGCACATTTACTCGTCACACACAGACTGACACATCTACATGTCACACACCTCTCTCCCTGACTCTCTCTCTCACACACACACACACACACACATCACATCACTGTCACACACCTCTCTCCCTCACTCTCACACACACATCACACATTTTGATATCTCAAACGGGTCAGCCGTGATAATGTCTTAAACTTACACCCAACAATTATTAATCACACACAAATCACTAATATTTGAACACACCATACACACAAACATGCACAAACACAAGCACACATCACTAATGTTAACACACTAAATAAACACACACACAGAAACACACACACACACACACACACACACACAAAAACACCTCTCACACACACGCACACACATGCATGCACACACAAACAAATACACTCGTACAATACACAAATGAGCACCTACATAAACACACATTATAACATCACAAATTATAACACTCACACACTCACATCTCTGTCTCACACACCCTCACGCAGAAACACACACATCCACTAACAAGTCACATGTCTTAGACATACTAACACACACATCACTAATGTTAACACACAGACTCACACACCACACACACACAAACACGCAAAAACACATTTACTCATCAGAGACAGACTGACACATTAACTAGTCACACACACACACACACACACACACACACATATTTAGGGCCCAAACTGATATTAGCCCAGTATGATGTGTGACGTTCCGCGGTGCAACCGGGTGCCAATGACTTTTTCGAGGTTTTGACACACTCGAATAACACGCAGGTTGTGCGGTGCGCCCGGGGTGGGGACCGCGCCCGTTGCTTGGGCCCGTCATCGTTGCTTGCAACTTTAATTATTATTATTATTATTATTATTATAGTACAAAATGAATAGACATGTAAACAGACAAATTGTTATTTAGAATACATCAGTTAATTTTATGCCATAGGTAAGGATTCTATAACTTTCCCCTTGATTATTGTTTAAATAAGATGAGATAAGATGAGATAAGATGAGATATACTGTACCTCCCGAGATATTTCACAAAAAAATCATGTTAACGCAGCAAAGAAAAATGTGCAAATATAAAATAAAGACACACTACAGATATATACTGTACAGTGTAAATATACAATAGAAACAAACAAACAATACAGTAGTTACACTTACAAACAAATTGCTAAATATTATAAAAGTATAAAAAACTAATTGGTAATACTGCACAGTTTAAAAATTTTGTTACTGTGTAAAAATAAATAAATAAATAAATAAATTTATTAATAAAATTAAGGAATTAATAAAAATCTCAACTCTCACTGCACTGTGAAATAAAATCCACAATTTTTTTTTTTTTTTTTTTTTGCTGAGTTTAAATTAAGTAAATTAAATCCAGTCAGCTTTTTTTAGTTGCACGGTTTTAACAAGCTCCTCGCTGATTGCAGTTGTGATGATTCACTGCTAAATTTGACCTCTTTGTGTTTCCTCCTACACACACACACACACACACACACACACGAGAGAGAGAGAGAGAGAGAGGAAGTGTGTGTGTTTGTGAGTGTGAGAAAGAGTGCTATGGATCATCAGAGAAAAATATACAGATACAGAGAGACAGTGAGGCTCCCCCCAAGTGCAAACCCCAGTGTGTGTGTGTGTGTGTGTGTGTGTGTGTGTGGTAATGGCTGACTTGATAGAAACATTAGAGTCAATAGAATGGAGCCAAGCACTAAAGCAGTACAGACTGGCGTCAATGTGCACTCACACACACACACACACACACACACACACACACACACACACACACACACACACACACACACCAAATCGCTAAATATGCATCTTTTTTATGGTATAGTGAAAGTGTGTGTTTTCTGTGAGCATCTAAATTAAAAGTAAAATTCTATTTGAAGTGAAGATCAAAATAGGATAAAAGAAAAGTAACGAGTGATGGTGTGAAGAAGCAGCTCTTCAGTTATGAGTGCAGGATGAGACACTGGAGAGAGACACTGCTGTGGTTTCATCTGCACACACACTCCTCCGGAAGTTAAATACTAAACATTTCCATAAATACACACTCGAATAAAATTTTTACCACCGAACTGAAGCCCTGTTGACTCTCTCCCTGCGTCACACGGCGGCGTTTACACGCGGCACTAAAGCGGCTTTATAGACGCTTCAGGAGATTAGTTACGTCAGACTGCTGAAGCTTCCTCACTGTATACACTCGTTAACCGATTAAACTGATTAAAGTCGGAGGTCACCACTAGAGGGCAAACTTTAAAAAGTCACAAACTATTAAATGATGCTTTAATCGAAAAAACTGCAATAAAATCTCCAAAAATTATGTTTGTTTTATAAAAAGCCACAAATCAGCCCTCAGTTAATTTGATCAGTGGATCAGTTTTCAATTCAGAATCGATTCAAACTTTCAAAAATATTAAAAAAAAAAAAAATTATAATAATAAACTTTTAAAGTTACTTGAAAATATATCACAACTTGCACCTTCAGCAAAGTACTTTTTTTTTTTTTCACAAAAAGTTTTACGAGATTATCACTTCTTCTTTTGAATTTATGGCCAGTTGGTACATTACCGCCCCCTAC
>CM059226.1:1773762-1828762 GCA_030347435.1 Clarias fuscus | reverse complement strand
ATTTTGTTTATCATTATCATTACAGCAGTACCTCGGCATACAGACTCTGGAGGCGAGTCCTTAGGACGCAATGTCGTATTGTGAAACGCATTGTCCCATAGGAAATAAATGCAGATAATCCGTTCCAGCCGCCCCCAAAAATTCTTGGGACCTTGACATTCTTGGGCCCCATAGTGCTGTGTCTTTACTACACCGTGCACAAAATGCAAAAAACAAAAAACAAAAAACTGTGCATAATTATTCACCCCCTCTCTCCTTAAACTTTTCAGGTTTCAAATCTGCATGAATTTGCAATAAATAATCTCCCCTCATATTGAGGCATCAAAACAAACAAAGTTTTAAGTGCATAAATTTTCATACACATACGCTGCCTCAATTAGATGACATCACATAATTAGGGTCAATCTACAGTATGTGTAATGTAAAGTCACATGATCAAAGCTATGAATGAACAGCACATTTTCACAGCAAAATGAGATAACTCCATTTTTTCTTTTTCAAAAGAAGCAAGATGCGTAAAACACATTTATACAAATAATTATATACAGTAGGTGTGAACCTTGTGTGATTTTGCAAAAAGTTATAACTTTGACCTCCCACAGTTTTGTTACAATTGAGCAATCAGCCTGGAGTTGTGTTCGTGGTTTTGTAAATTTGCAATTTAGTGTCAATAATATAATACACTCTGTGTTTTAATAAAAATATAGCCAACTCATGCTTTGATTGTGTTTTTTCTAGTGAGTCACTGACAACCTATTGCTGTAGAACAAGGAAAAAGTGTCGCACACAAAAAGCTTTTTAATTACAAATATGATAATAAAAAAGATTTTAAAAAACGATTAACCCAGAATCTGTTATACAACGAACATCAGTAGGGCCAAAGTAATAAAAACACTACAAAGAAAAGAACATATCACAGCCCTGACGCCAACAGTAAAGAAGAGATTAGTCTGAGAAATAAACAAGAGGCCGGCTCTCCACATGATGCTCCCACCACCATGTTTCACATACTGTACATACACTGTGTCACTTGTTTGAAGTGCTATAAAATGTTCAGGAGGGGTGAATACTTATGAATGTCGCTGAGCATCATGTCAGTCTTGTGTGTCCTTTTTAATGAATATACAGTTTGAGGAACATTATTTTTTGTAGATTTCTTTTCAAATTCATGAGTGAAACAATTCTTTTTATGTAGCTCACGTCTCAGGCATTAATGTTCTCTTTTGAAAAATGTTCTTCACGCTAAACCTGAGTTTTTGTTTTTGTGTTTTTGATGAGTTTCAGTTTCATTTTTGTGAAACTCTCAGGAATGTTTGAACTTGAGATCTTAATGATTACTTATTATTCTATTAATTGCCGCTAAGAGCTGAACCGATTAAAAATGTATTAACGATATGGTTTGTTTTGCATGTTGTGCTAACCTCGCTGTACTCTAATGTTAGCTTAGCGATCCTGACTAGTCGCTAACCTATGGCATGCAGGATTGTCCCGGGAGAATTTTTTAAATACAATATAACCTGAGGAAGAAATGTGCATCTGGTTATTGTTAATTATTAATGAATAAATTAATGAATAATGAATTACTGATTGTTAATGAGTTTGATCCTGGGTTAAGAAATATGTGTGAAATTTGCAACACTTGCTTGAGCTTGTCACAACGATCAACAGCGGATAATACACACAAAAGAAGTGTTTCCATTGCACATTTCTCATGTGACATTTGTGCTCAATTTATTTTTATAATAATGTGTTTCTTCTTCATCTTTTTTTTTCCCCCCGATTTTCTCCCTAATTTAGTCGTGTCCAATTCCTCCCCGTCACTAGGGGGCGCTCCCACATTAAGGCTACTACTACCACTCAGCCGGGAGGGCCGAAGACTATCACGTGTTTCCTCCGAACCACGTGACGCCAGCCGACCGCATCTTTTCAAACTGCTCGCTGGGGGCGGCGTAACACACTCGGAGGACGGCGCTATCCGCTCCTTCCGCTCGCGTGAGCTCACAGACGCCCCTGACTGGCTGTAGAGCCGTGATTAATGTGGGAGCACTAAGTACCTCTCATCCCTCCCCTCTGAGAGAGCTCGGCCAATCAGCTCTCTCTAGACCTCCGGCTGCGAGAGGTTACAGCACCACCCGGGATTCGAACTAGCGATCTCCGGATGATAGGGCGAGCGCTTTAACCACTGCGCCACTCGGAGATCCTCTTCATCTTATTTTTTTATTTTATTTATTCGAACCCTTTTAAACTTCTTTTTAATCAGTTCATTCGGGATGTGAGACATCACATGCACTCGCACAGTCCAGTTCCTGACTAAGCCCTCAGACTGTGGTGTCGATCTCCAGCCTCCGTGTTGCAGTGACCTACAACTCAGCAAGTTAACAGAGTGAATAGCCGTATAATCAGCCTGCCTGCCTTCGCAGCCGCTTAACGGAGGATGAATTGTTCCGTTTTCCTTTTTGAAACGACCTCATCATCCTCCATTTCTTGGCCTCTGTTGGCTGGCTCCGAGTGCACTGTAATAGAGCCGAGTGGCCTCCCAGAGCTGCCCACGCCGCGCCATGCCATGCCTGTGTGTGTGTGTGTGTGTGTGTGTGTGTGTGTGTGTGTGTGTGTGTGTGTGTGTGGGCAAAAAAAAAAGTCACACGTCTGTCACAACATGGCCTCGGAAACCTTCACACCCTCACTGACCAAGTCTTCAGCATGTTGTTCTCAGGCTGAGGATTTAGTGCTTCATTACAGGTCCAAGCCGTTGGTTACTGTAGCACTCGGTGTATTAATGACATGAGCAGTTACGCTGGTGATGAATTAAACACTTCTGATTCGGTGAAAGTTATGATCTGTAGCAAAAACATGATAGAAATCATGATTCAATCTAGATGAATAAAAGAATGGTCTTGATATCTTTATGTTTCATACACTTGAGGACCCAAAACCAGTCTCAGAATATTTTTTTTTTTACCTGTCTGTATGTCTGTATGTCTGTCTAGCCAGATTTTGTCACAGCATCACGTAAAACTGACTGTACAGAATTTAATGAAACTTTGCCAGTCCTTCAGTTTCTGCCTGACGTTTAATCTGCACCATCAGTGAAATCACAATGTTGAGTGAAAGTGATGTTATGAACAGTTATGTGTGGGATTTAATAATCTACTTTAAAATAATCTACTAATGCGCTTCTGTCTCAATGGAAACAAACACCTGCACCAATAGATATTAATTAGAAAAGATAAACTGAATATTTTGACTGGGATTAGTTCATATTTTCACTTTGGCTGAAATAACAGCGCTGAAGTGGTATAAGTGAATTTTAACACGCCGGAGTGGTTTTAAGACCAAACTTCATCTTTATCTGATCGACTTTTTCCATTTCTCATCTGTGATTCTCTCTCCGATTACCGAACAGGGAGTGTATTTGTCTGACCACCAAAGAAGTACAACTTGGTGTGAACAAGGCGTCAGATACTCGACCTTACAGAATGTGATTTCTGTGTATTAATAAGTGAGACAGAGAGTTCTGCTGGACAGAGAGACACACAGACATGGACGCTGTCTTGGACATTATATCAGACGTTTACATTAAGGATTTACAGTATATTCGAATGAGCAGCTCTGTTTGTAAATCCAGGCATGTTGGAATCAAAACCCACCCCAATGACTTAATGTTTTCACTCAATAGTTGGTTAATCTATTACTGTGTTCTTAATATCACACAGTACACATGACTGTACACCCAGACAGTAAAAAAAATTATCATGGCCCGGTTCTGTGCCACCTCTACCTTGTACTGTACATCTGGCCCACTTGCCGATGTGGAAGCGACGGCCAATAACTGGTCGACTCTCCAAAGGCACACCTGAACAATTGTTGCTTATTTTAGAGTCTACAATTTCTTTTTAAACTATTTTATTTACACGCATTTTTATTTTATCACATTATTACCTGAGCAACTAAAGGTTAACTGAAGCTTAGTGTATATTTATTTCATATTTTACTCCATTTACTGTACATTTAAAACGAGTTTACTTTTTTATTTTATTTATTTATTTAATTATTTTTTGCATTTTTGCCAGATTTAGTGAAGACACAGCAGCATGGGTCCTAAGAATGTTATCAAGGACAGTAGTAAGAAGAAAAGGGAGCTACTTTGTTTAAGAGGAATCAAAAATTAAGCTTAAGTGAGGTTTAATCTTTAATTATTTAATATTTTCCTTCATTTACATGCCTTCTAAATGTTTTGATTGTTTTCATATGCAAAAAAAAATGATTATAGTGTTGGAAATTGGTAATATTGGTAATATTTTTTGGTGACTGGCACAGATTATCTGCATTTACATTATTTCCTATGGGAAAATGCTTCATTTTTTTTTTTTTTTTTTTTTGCCTTGAAACTGATTAAATGCGTACATGCCGTGGTACCGCTGAATAGGCATTGTGTACTTTCCCCAACTCTGATATTTTGTGAAATGTTTGATTCAGGGTTTTTGTTGTAATGACACTTTGTAAGCTTGTTATATATACAGTACATCCTAGGTCATGGATCCTTCCTCTGGCTCTGAAGCCTACATACTATATGGATTCACTTAAGCCATAATCCAGTTATTAATCCAGTTATTAATATGCATTTGAGGTCTTTTTAAAATTGTTACTTTGAAATCAACTTCGGTTTGGGGTCAAATTAATAATCTCACATCAATGCTGTTGTCCTGCTGCTGTAATCATAATCCCAGTGATATCTGGTGTCACCCAGAAGAGGATGAATTCCCCGTTTTGACTCAGATTCCTCTCAAGGTTTCGTCCTCATTTCATTTCCTCACCGCTATCACTTCTACCTCGTTCTATACATCTGGATTACTGTAACACTTCTTCGGGACTTTCAGCCAAATCACAGTATTGGTGCTGATTTAAAAAAAAAAAAATTATGTTGTACATATAATACAGAAAATGTGTGTGCCAGAGAAGATCCTTCTGAAGTTTATGCAACATGAAAGTGATTCTATATGAGCCCCAAAAATGGACAATGGTCTCACTTCAAACAATAATCATTCAGAATGCAAATGATTAATATTTCTTTGTGAATATTGATACTAAAATTGGTATAAGCTGCTGGAGGCGTATGACCTGTTCAAATGATTGTTTTGTCAAATAAGTTTTATTGAAAGACAAAGATTAAACGATGGATTAACATGGTTACAAAGTTTGAGTCTTTTTTTTTTTTTTTCTTATACGAACACAGTTGAAACTAGGGGAAACCAATAACAATGATAAGAATGATATAAATAATAAAATTAAATAGTAACAATAATAAAATAAATAAAATTACTCAAAAAAAAGAGGAGGAAAAATAAATAAATAAATAAATAAATAAATAAAAATAAATAAATAAATAAATAAATAAATATTCACAAACCTGTCCTCACCAAACCTGTTCAGTTAAAAGATAAAGTATGATGAAACCTTAAAGTATCGCATTAACAAATAATGTATTAGTCTGTAGAGTTTCAGCCAAGATAACAGAAAAGGATGCCATATTTTGTCAAACTGCTCCAATTTGCCCTTCAGACCATATCTAATTTGTTCCAAATGTAGAGTGGAAATCATTTCTCCAAGCCATTATGACCTGTGCAAATTTTTTGCTTAAATTAAAGCATTCCGTACAAAATTAAGGGTTTTTTCCCCCCCAAAAAAATTATACACTTTTTCAGGTTTATGTCTTTTCATGCGAAATCTAAATTGGCCAAGTTTCATCTGAATGACAGTTAAGATCGTTGAAAGATTTTAACTCAGAAAAGATACCGAGACTACATGAAGGGGCAAGAAATTGTAATTAGCAAACGTGTTTCTTTTTATCTAATAAAAACGTTAATGTGTATGCGTATTTACAAAAAAAAAACGTAGCATGGATCGGGAGATAGAGTAAGAAGCAGTAAAAGTATTAAGTATTGTGAAAAATGGTTTTCTATGATCCTATCTGAAAATTTAGATTTGATCTATTAATAAAGCCGCTATTCAAATGCTCTGTAGCTAGCTAGTTATAGTCATGTGGTCATATTGCCCTGTTCTGGTGCTACCATCAAACTAAAGACAGGATCGTCCACTAGCGATGACCCGTGAGCTCAAAAAAACACTTGTGACTCAGCCGTCAGTCTTTCCTCGGCGGTAACGAATCCAAAACGAGCCCGGATCTCATTACTTTATCTCTACCCACGCTGACTATTTTCTGTCCATCATTGGCCGTTTTCAAATGCATACCATTGGAGGGAGATGACAAGGACACGCCGCTCGTCCTGCTTCCACACTAATGGGCTTCATTAGAGATGAATGGCAAGTGTGGCGTGTGTGTTGGTGTTGAAAAAGGAAAGATTGTGTGTGTGTTTTTTCTCTCGAAGAAGAAGAAGAAGAAGAAGAATGATGTCACCTTTGGGGGACAAGCTGTGAAATACTTACGGATGCAAAGAGGTTTCTTTATTCTTTAATGTTGCACCTGAGCTTTGAGAGCTGCATCAGAACGACAAGGAGACATTTTTGTCCCTCTCAGGCGTGCGGGGAACGAGGTGCAGCTGGTCTCAGTGTTGTCGGTATATTCGCTCTTCAAATCCATTTGAACCAGATGAACCAGTATAGTGTGTGTGTATATGTGTGTGTGTGTGTGTGTGTGTGTGTGTGTGTGTGTGTGTGTGTGTGTGGCGCGTGTTGGCATGAACTACATGACAGATTTCCAAACAATAAAAGACAAGCCTTGTAACTGCATTATTAAAGACAAAAAAAAAAAAAAAGAGAGAGAGAGAGAGAAAATATCACATGTTGTAGTGACTAGAAATACGGAGGTTGTGTGATGGTTAATTGACAGCAGACGTGGCTGGGCGTGTCACATGGAGGCTGTGGGTGGATGTTTCGGATATGTTTTTAGCTTGTCAGTCAGAGATGACTGCGTGTGTCGTTTTAAGCAAAAACAAATCTCGGGCGACACTTTTTACTCCGACGTGTTCGGTAATAAAGAGTGTAGGCAGCTCTCAGTCATTTCATCTTAACGTCTAATTTGTTGCTGCACTTCTGTCAGAGCTGCTCTTAAAGACATCCAATCAGCTCCTTCTGGCCAATCAGAATTCGAGTCCTCGACGGCGCTGGGGTATTAATCTTTTTGGCACATCATTATAACTCTGTTTCATGCTGGTGTTGTTTGCCAGACATGCACCGCAAAGGAAATGTTAATTATAAGATCATAATTGATCTTGTAGGTTTGTGACCAGTGGGGAATGTTCACTTGTTCTACCTTGCTTGCCTGTTTCGACCGTTTTAAAAGACACCGTAAGCTACGTTTAATGAAATTGAGCGCTAGCAGCATCAAGCTAATTATGCCCTCAGTGTCAGGGTGCGAGTCTTGGGTAGTTAAACATGTTTTTTATCTATTGTACTGTATGTGCTTGTCTTTGTTGGCTCGTGACCGTAGATTTTGGTGGTGAAGACTTAAACAATGTGACGTTCAGAGGCGATTGCATTTGACCTGTAGAGCTGTAGACTACTAGTGAGTGTCCTTTAATAAAAGGAAGAAAGGAAGAAAAGAATAGGAAGTTGAGAGTCGAGAAGATTACAACGTCCAGCAGCTCTTTTTGAGTCCAACGTGAAACTCATTGATGTGCAGTTCCTAACATCTCCACTAGGTGATTCAATCCCCATAAAGCCCCATGTCTAACTTTATTACAGAAACAATATGTTTACAGCCTGGTATAAAAAAAATAAAATAAAATTGTTTTGGTCTCCGACTGTACAAGGGTAGTACAGTATAACACATAAGGTAAATTATACTAAGCCGTAATAGTATACATACTGTAATTAGGCTGATTTGAGTGACAGCTGCATTGCAGGTGTTAAACCGCTAGCTCTATGCTAGGAATCACTTTAGCTAACCAGTTAACTGGAATCTTTGTACTGTAGTTTAACTTACTAGAAGTGATGTAAGAGTTGACGTGGGACAGCGTGTAGGGACATGGGACAAAGTGCAATAAAATGCAAAGTAGCGTTAGCCACCGTAGCATTTTGCCTAAGCTAGCTAACCTGTGTTAACTGAAATAAGGAATAACAGCCAGACTGAACATTTGTTCAACACATTTGCCCATTTATGGATTAACGAGGGTTTAAGCGGAGTCGTCTCCTGCCGTGATGGAGATGACCAGAGCTCACACAACAACGTTCCTCATGGACCAAGTTGCTACCATACATACAAACAACCTACTGTAAATGAACGGAACTAACTCACTGACTAAGACGTAATTAGCTGACTAGCTTAGACAAGACAGATTAACACCATAAATCGACAAAAAAAACTATCTAAGGATTATAAAAAAGACAACGTGAAAATGTGTAAACAAGAGGGACAACATGACAACAATGAGGTAATGAGCTGAAGTCGTGAGATGAGGAAGAGTAAACAATTCTTGATAGCAGCAGCGAAGAGAGAAAAGAGTTCTTGTGCAAATAACAGGTAATAAATATTGTGCAAAAAGAAAAAAAGAAAAAAAAAAGCAATTGTAGGTTGGTGTGTAGAATTGCTAGATGGTTGTTGATCAGTATGTTAACGTGTGTGTGTGTGTGTGTGTGTTTATCAGTTCAGTCCCATTGTTTGGAGGTGATTGAGTTTATCTCATTGAGTTTATCTGTGTGTGTGTGTGTGTGTGTGTGTGTGTGTGTGTGTGTGTGTGTGTGTGTGTGTGTGTGTGTCAGTCCAGTTCCTCTTTGTTGAGGAGTCAGGTGGCTTGTCTGTATGTGAGGCCCGAATGCTTCTGTACCTTTTTCCAGATGGCAGGAGGGTGAAGAGTGTGTGTGAAGGGTGTGTGTGAAGGGTGTGTGTGAGGGGTGTGTCTTATCAGCTACAATGCTGGCGGCTTCGCGGATGCTGCGTGTGGTGTAGATGTCTTCGATAGAGTGAATATCCACTGTGGAGTGCGAGATGGCACAATTCCCAAACCGGACAGTGATGCAGCTGCTCAGGAGGCTCTCGATTGTCCTCGATAGTTAGATTTAACTGGATCAGAGCCAAAGAACATCTCAAAAGTCCAGGAACTAGAGACACATTTAAATTTCTGATTCTTCGACTTTGAGTCAAATAGATTTCCCATAGATTTGCAATGTGTGCACGTTACCTCCTTTATAATCCTTCCTTCTCACTCACAAGTTTTGCAATACAGGGTTAGCATCAAGCTAAATAAAAATGATCAGTTGTTTCAAGTTAATGCTAAATCATCCATGGTTTTATATCAAAAATTCCATCGTATCTTACAATTTATACAGTTACATATAATTTAATGCAGTGCTATAAAACCAGATCTTGCAGCTGTGGAGTTTTTTTTTTTTTTTTTACCCGCTATCTGCTCCGCCCACCCTGCGCACGGGGCAGCATGATTCCTGCCTCAGTGGACTTTTATTAGTGCTTGATATCGTTCCACTTTGACCAATAGGTTCAATGATGATGCTGCATTCGTGCTATAGCCTTAGAAGCATAAACACATCCAACAAGAAACTACATACTAGCTTCTAACACAAGTCTGAATCCCAAATCTTTCTCTAAACCCCCGATCAAGAGCACTACTTGATATGTGGAACCCTACTGTACATAGTGCACTAGCTTTTCATTCGACGCTATTTGGGATTGAACCCCAGGACAGCTGGTTAGCTGTTAATTAGAAAGCTTGAAATGTCACTGCTCGTTAATGTCACCTGCACTTCATCATTCTGTAGCATCGTCTCATTTGCGTAAGAAGCGCTGCATCAGCTAATGCTAATGCCAATGCTAGCAAACGTCACCAGATCCAGGAGAAATCACATATTTGTACAGCGTCTGATGTCATCACGGCATGACTCATTATCAAGCTTGTGCAAATTATTATAGTTATTAACTTCTTCATCCGTTTTCATACACTGGTCTTTTCTTCTCACCACGACATACTGCATATGAACTACAAAAGAAGGGTCTATGTATAGACGTCCCATCATTTTCATGGTGAAAAATATATTCGGAGTGTATTCGTCAGGTATTATTGCCATCGAAGCCAAGCAAGTAACATCTTTTTATATATGCTGACAGTCCTAGTGTAATCTGGGGGAGACTAATACAGTTTCTCCTTTTGGTCCGCATTTCAAAACAACACGTTAGCGGCACCAGTGTCGTCTTTTTAAACTCCTTAGGCTCCAGATCGTCTCCATTTATTTGTTTCCCAAATGGAAAATGCCACGGCGTATTTGTCAGTGCCGTGACCGCTCTTATTAATATGGTTTATGCGCAGGTCCAGTCGAAGAACACGAGCTTCAGAAGAAAGAAATCCTCCACACAGGTCCGGTTCAGACAGGTCGGCGTGTGTCGGTCTAGGAAGGTAATAAACAACACGGCAGCGTGTGGAGCCGAAGGTGCTGTTACAAGTCCACAATCGTTGCTAGTTTAAAAAAGAAATGTTGTTTTTGTGTTCTTATTAAGTAGATTGAACAATGAGATATGGCAGGGGAATGAGTTAGAAAGTGCTGACACTGGAGACTCATTCCCTAAATAAGAAGTTAAATGAATATCTCTTTACAGAAAATCTATCAACAGAAGAAAAAAAAAATCATCTTTAGTTTGTTACTATAGAAAAAAATATCATATTAGAAAAAGCGGATCTACACAAACCTGTGAATTTTTTGTGCACTATTTTCCGGATCGATTGCTGTACAAGAAAACTAATCAACATCTTTAAATCTACCTGAGAAATGTAAAGGACGCAAAATGTAGTCAAAATCCGGTGAGTGAATCAGCATGGCTTATGGCTTGGTGGAGGGAGAGATTCCTGCTTTGTCTTTTCTTTTTTTATTTTCCTTCACCTCCTGCAGCTTCGCATTGTCAGCTGGTGGTGTGTGCATGTGTGTGTGTGTGTATGTGTGCGTATGTATCTGTGTGTTTTTGTGTGTGTGTGTGTGTGTGTGTGCACATCTGCAGTGCTCAGGGGAGGAACATCTCTGACAGAAAGAGAGAACGAGAGGCAACAACAGAGAGAGAGAGAGAGAGAGAGAGAGAGAGAGAGAGAGAGAGAGAGCAAATGCACCAGGCTCTCATACACAATTCTCTAAGAGAGCCGTTTCACAGTTGTCATCCTATTCACCTCCTCATTCAACAAGCAGAACTGGCGCGTCACTCACAACACCGTCAGGGAAACCATGTCGTATTTTTATTTATTATTATATTTTTTTTATACGCAGCTCAACCCGAAGATGCCTGATTGACGTTTCCCTCCAAAGTCTTATCGCATTAAACGGCATCATGATTTTAGCCATCAAGTTTTGTTTACATTATGTAACGCACTCTCGTGTGAACATTAAGACGTGCATTTTCTTGCGATTGTTTCCTCACGAGTCGTGTAGTTCCAGGGAGAGCTGCATCATTAAACAGGAAGTGTAATGAGGTAAGACATCAGTGTGTATAATCTTCAGGAGGCAAAACGTGGGGGGGGGGGGGGGGGAGGAGGTATGAGTGAGGGGTAACATTGTTTTGTGACACAAACGCTACGGCTTTACTAATTTAGGAAGTTATTGTGTGTTATCGGAGGCTGGCGTGAATGTCGAGGACAATGCAATCTGGTCTGAATTCTGAATGCAGATGATACGACGCGCTGCCAAGTGAAAAATCCAAACCTTTGCCTTGGACGGTTCCTCAGACCAATCCTGTGGGCCAACATTTCTTTATTTAGCACTCTCACAACATCTTCCCACCAGCAATCCAGTTCCATTTGCCCTTTAATGCACCAAAAACCTATTGTCTACAACATCCCATTTAAAGTGCATTGTGATGTTAGTAAAAATTGTAGTAAAACTTGTCACAACTGATTTTCTCTCCGGTAAATGTGTCATTCCAGTTGTGTTTAACTAGTTAGTAGGCGTGGTAAAGAACAATTATTAATCGATCGACTGCCACATTGGATTTATTAATTGTCATGGCTGATTGTTTTGCATAATATTTCTCCGCAGCTTACATATCTATAATCATGTGAACCACCAGAGGGTGCTCTTGCACTTCAGTTGTATTTTTTTTTATTTTGTGTGTTTAAACTATTTTGGCTACATGTGTTTAAACTATTTTGGCTAATTTGTCTTACAATGACTAATATGTTGAGATTGTGCTCTCAGAACTGTTTAAATAAAACGTTCTTAGATAAAGAAAATGTGTTTAACTGTCGGTTAAGAAACATGTGAACTTGGCAACCCTACTACAGTGGAACCTCGGATTGCGAGTAACGTGGTTTACGAGTGTTCCACAAACTGAGCAAAGATTTTTAATAATTTTTTAGCCGGAAACCGAGCAAGTATTAGTTTACGAGCGCCGAGTATCATGTATCACGGCTTCGCAAACACACAGAAACTCTGCTCGTCTCTTATGCTTGTGCGCGCGTAATTTGACACCGACACACACACACACACACACACACACACCCTGACGCTCTCTCGCCTTTTCACCCCCTCTCCGGGTTCACAAACACACAGAAACTCTGCTCTGTCACGATTCTTTTCAAAGGTAAGGTGCTGGTTCATTTGTTTTTTTGTTTGTTTTTCACTTTACAGCAGTGATTCCCTTAGTATGCGTCACGCCAGTCTCAGAGAGATTTCTTTTTTCTGTTAAAACGGTGTTTCCGCTTTGTTTATGTGTTTGTTGTGAAACTTAAAAAGTGATTCCGTTAATATGCGCTCATGCCAGTCTCAGAGAGATTTCTTTTTTTCCTGCTAAAACAGTGTTTTTGTTATGTGTGTGTGTGTGTGTGTGTGTGTGTGTGTGTGTGTGTGTGTGTGTTTGTTGTGAAACTTAAAAAGCGAGGTGGGGAGAGGGAGGAGGAGTGTTACTGTGTAAAACGAGGCGAGGGAAGGGGCTAATTCCACACACACACACACACACACACACACACACACACACACACACACACACAGACACGCGGCGCCTCCGCGCACCAACGGAAACACTTATCTGTCAGGATTTATTTGTACTTTTTTTTTTTTAAGGTAAATTGCAGATTATTTTATTATTTATTTTATTTATTGATTATTTTCATTTTATAGATTCTATTAATTATTTTTATGTATTTATTTTTTGAGGCTGTGGAACAAATAATTTGAGTTATTTCTTATGGGAAATGATGATTTGGTTTACGAGTGTTTTGGACCACGAGTGTTTTGGACCACGAGCCCACTTCCGGAACGAATTATGCTCGTAATCCAAGGTTCCACTGTATTTAACTTTAATGCTATATAACTTTTCATTTGAAAGTCAGCATATATCCTTCATTCTGACACTTTGAACTTACAAGTTTATGGCAAAAGAAATCACTCTACCCATAATAAAACAACATATATCCATAAGGAAGTAAAATGCTTTTGATCAGTGAATTAAAACAATCAGCTGGACAAAACTGTAGCTGTTGTGAACTAGCATAATGCATTTGATGGATTTTTGGACGATGTTGACGCCATGGAAAAGGATGTTTAAAATATTTTAATATCATTGCAGTTTCCCCGTCAGTCATGGACTTACATAGGTGGGTTTACATACACATTAATATTTCACTAATAATGGGAATAATCACCCAATTAGAATAAAACTCATGTAAACACCTCAGTTGGAACAGTCTGACCTGATCCTATTCGATCAGGATGAATTTTCAGTGGGAATGAGAGAGGGTGTACACCTTTGATTATCCATTCAATAGATAAATAGTAGATAAGTAGTCTCTTGTTTTTTTTTTTATACATTAGGTTGCATCAGGAGCTTCAGAGGTAGAAAATTAGACTCTCCCTGACAGAGCCTTCTTCTTGGTCTTCTTTTTTTGTTATAATTCCTGGATTATATCGTGCAGAAACACTTTGCGCATTTCAAAATCAGTTCTAGTCTGATTAAATGCTTTGAGCATGTTAATGCACATCTTATCAGATCAGCAACCACAATTAAGCTGGAATCTCAAATCGGATTTAAGAAATAGTGTCCGTGCAAACGTTACTTAACTCAGATATTATCTAAATTAATATCGCGTACTTCGACCGCCACAAACAACTTCATGCTGATTAATTCATTGTGACAAAAATGTCCGAGTTGGACTTATAGTGTTTTGCAAAATAAAGCAAAATTTGTACTGACATAAACAGAACAGAAGTATTTTGGCATTTGTGTTTGTTTTTTATCGCTGTTTTATAACAGTTTGTAATACTTCTTGCTTGATTTGAAACAAACAAACAAAAATCCCAAAGCTGCGCAAATGGAGATATCTCATTTCGCAGTGAATCGCTTCATAGACATGCTACTACAGCTTGAGCTTACAGTATATCAGCACACGATGTTTTCTGTATTCCATATTTATTAATTATAAATAAATAAAATCTTATTGTGAAACTAGCTTTACTAAGCCTGGTATCATTTGAACTCACCGTGTGAGTGAGATAGATCATAGCGTGAGAGAAGTCATCTTTCATTATTACTCATCCCTGTGATGTTTCATTTTTGTCCACTAAGCGATGATCAGTGAACGTCTTTCTGCACGTAAAGCAAGAATTCTTCACCTGCTAATGAGGAGAGCAGACCTCTCCCTGACACGGACGTCGGCTCTAATTGCCCTGTGCGTACGTTTCTGCGCTGCTGCTTTGTGATGTTTGGAAATCCAGACCATATCCGAACAGCCCCCGAATGCATAATTAGTCAGCGTTTTGAATAAAGATTTAAAAAAATGCCCAAAAAAGTCTCAGGTGGACGCCGCATAACTTTGATTAATCAGTCACGCCGGACACGACAAGGTGTTTGTGGTGAAGACTGCGAGACGTGGGCTGTCTGTAATGCACAGAAAGAGAGAGAGAGAGAGATACACCTGCAGGATTCCTCAAGACGTCAAATTTGTTGCTTCCCGTCTGTCTGTTTCTGAAATTTCAGCTCTTATTAACTGAAATCAGCAGGATCTCTAATCAATAGGGCGGTGAGCTGTAATTATACATCAGTTGTCAATCATTCTGCAAGACATGACTGGAATAAAGCTGCTAAAGCCTGTTCTGCCTTGAAAATGAAATAATAATAATAATAATAATAATAATAACAAAGCCTTTAGCAATATTAATAAGACTTCTAATAATAATGGAAATAATATAATATGAATACATTTTTATTAATGCAAAAACACATTTTTTATTAATTACTTTTTATAAATGCATGTTATTCACAAAATTTACAAGGGGCGTTCAAGTCAAAGCAGGACATTTGAACAACAGAACACAGTTCTGAGAGTAAAAACTCGTTTTATTTCTCTATATAATCCCCTGCTACACTAATGAACTTAACACAGCTTGGACACAATCAAGGTAGAACGTTTTTCTGCCTGCCTCACCTCGTGCCTGAAACGCCGGCCTCCCAGGAACTCCTTTAAAGGCAAAAACGTGGAAATATCTGAGCGAGGTCAGGACTGGACGGGGGACGCGGCGATAACTCCCAGCCGGGTTCCTGTAACGTGAAAGTGGTGTTGCTGAATGACTGTATGTACAGGTCCCATAGACAAGCTGGTGACAAATGTTTTACTGCCACTAAGAGACTCATCACTGTACTGTGCTTGAAGTGTTCTGTAAATGTCAATCGCCTCCTTCTGTAAATAAAGATGTTCTCTAAATTTAGCCAGTGTTGTCACTCGGAAGTCTGGTGGAGTTTGTCTCAGCCCTCGCGTTTTGCGATAAAAGCCGAAGTTCAAAAGATGAACACGATACTCAACTTCATCCCGTCTCTCGTTTTTTTTTTGGAATTTTTCATTATTCCCTGTTGAATTAATTATTTTGCCTGAAGCTTTATAAGCAAAGTTTTTTGGCAGATCTGTGTCACTCTAATATTTATTCACACCCAATGCTGCTTTGGGAATTTCATAGAGAACCGATATTGCCTGTGATGGCACACGTTCCATTTTCACTTCAGCACATGATAGTCAGTTACATGGTGAGCGGTGTTATTGGGTTTTTCAATAACCTACCTGGCAGGGGCAATACCCTGATCAAGAGGATGAGCTTCAGACATTGCTCTCGAGCTGTGAGAGTCCACCCTTTGGAGGGCTACTTTCACACTCTCCCTGGCACTTACATAGGGCCGGTAGTAGGCCAGAGGGTTAAGAGTGTTGAGTTACTGATCAAAAGACCAGCGCTCCAAGCTCCACCAAGGTGCTACTTCTGTGCCCTCTAGCAAGGCCGTTAACGCCAAGTGCTCCAGGGCCGCTGTAGCTTAGCTGACCCTGCGCTTTGACCCCAGTCTCCTAACCTGCTGGGGTAAAGACTTATAACACTCGTACTAAAATGTATCTGGTACCACAGCAATTTGAAGCCTTCTTTTTGGCTCTTGAGGAAAAGTTCCCTCACTGCAATCACCTCGTTGTTGTCAAACACCTGCCACCAACCAAGTGGTTTCTTCAAGTGATGAAAAAGTCACTGGGTGCGAGTTTGGGGGAGTAGGGCGGATGAGGCAGAATTTCGTACCCACAAGTTTCACTTTCTGGTGAGCTGGATGGGCGGGAGCAAAGTGCACTTCAGTTTTAAGTTTAAACAGGTGTGCCATTTTGGTTTGACCCTCTAGAGGCATTGTGCGGAACTACAGTATACCGCGGGTCTTTGAAACAAGAGGAAATGTTCATGAACGTTCGCATTTCAGGAGACCTAGTATATTATATAGCATCATATAGTTTTTTTTCATACAATATTACGAATTCTATGATTGCACTTTTAGGTACTGTATGTTAAACACATTGCGGAACATGTGAGTTTCTGTTCTTACGTATGTTATACCAGACTTAAAGCACAGTTTTTCATGTTTTTTACACTGGAGACTCCGTACATCAAATCAAACCTTAATCCATCATACAGCAAACATTACCACAGTCATCCATTAAAAAAAAAAAAAAAAAAAAACTGTCTATGTGAGCCATAAAAAATAAACAACACCTTGAGACCAATCAGATGCGAGAAGGCGACAAACAGATCAAATTTGCATGTAAATTTGCTGATAATCGCCGCTAATGGTCATTTACTTGTAGTATGCGCGCCGCTTAAATCGAGTGGACCGGCATCAAGGATGCTGATGTCGCTAATAAAGTTCATAATGACGCAGTCTCCGAGAAATGAAGCTAAATCGACGCTCGCTCTCCAGCAGCACTCCGAGTGTTATAATGAATAATGATGAAGCGTAACCACTAAAGAAGCATAATGAAGTGCAGTAATGACGACGCAGTGCATGTGCATGAGCATTCATATTTATGAGCGAAGACTTTTCTGATGATTTGTCATCATCATTTGTCTTCTCTCTCTCTGTCATAAAAGAACAAAAGAAGCATCTATGACATGACAGTTTCTTCTTCTTTTCCACTTGTTTGCAACCTCATGCCTCTCCTGATTGACTGGAGAATATCTTCTTCTTGAAGAAAAGTGCCACTAATTGCCCTTCTTACTATCAAATGACTCCCAACGCAGCCAATATAGCAACAAACCCCAGAGGTAATAAATCAATTTAGACAGACGGAGGCATGCTCGTAAAATAATCTAATGAGTTTACCCGCTCTCTCCTACCAACCTCAGTATATTAAAGGCATGCTATTAAAAAAAAAAGAAAAGAAAAGACGGAAGAGGGAGAAATAAGGACAGCGCACAAAATTATACTTAATAAGACGCCTGTCGAGTCGAAGCTGTTAATGATCATCCTTGGCTTGACATTGCTTTATTTAATCGTGTGTATTATTTTTTACAAAGAGATATAGACGTCTGGTTCAATCCTTTAGCAACACTATACACACATATAGGGGGGCCTCACCGGTTTCAATGAATCAGTCCGGGACCGCGATGATAGAAAATGTCTGTCCTGTAAAGCTGTCCTGACGGTGAATAATCCTAATTTCAGAAAATCCACTCAACGAAACAGACTTCACAGTCCAATACAGTGGAAAACAGCTCAGACTCCTCTCACGATTTAAAGGCGCAGAGACGACACTGTTACATTTCACATTTGAGATTCATTTCCACATGATGGCGGTGTAGGGGAAAGGGGACAGAGATTTAGTCAAGTGGATCGGTACAGTATGCTTTACATTGTATTTCAGTTTCAAAGGTGATTAAGGCTCACTTTGTCTGACTTAAGAACAAATCCGACTTACGAACGTGTTCCCGGGAACAGACCCCATTCATAAGTCGGGAACAACATGTATTTCCTGTTTTCCTGGTAACATTTGGAGGTTATATCTAACTATTATTGTGCTATTGTTATAGAAGATATAGAGCACATAAGTAGCTAATAAATGAGTTAAATACAAAAATAGTTTCTATTTTACATAAATAGACTCATCCACAGTATGGTTATAATTTATTATAATTTTTTGCATTACACTTTTTTTTTTCACTCTCTCATTGTCTACACCACTTTATCCTGTATTCAGGGTTGTGGAGGGCCTGGAGCCGATCCCAGAAAACTTAGGGCATGAGGCGGAGTACACCAGGGTGCCAATCCATCGCAGGGCACACACACACACACACACACTCATTCACACACTACTGGCAATTTTAGCACTGAAAATTTTATTTTATTTATTTATTTTTTGAGATCTTGAGGTAATCTTGAGGTCATCAGCATTTCACTTCATATCATACTGTGTACGACTGTGTTTATGACGAATACAGTTTGAATTTGGGAACGCCAATTAGCCTAATGTGCAGGTCTTTGGGAGGAAACCGGAGTACCCGGAGGAAACCCACCAAGCACGGGGAGAACATGCACACAGCGACGGGAATCGAGCCTGGCCGGGAATCGAACATGGACCCTGGAGGCGCAAGGCGACAGTGCTGACCACTAAGCCAACGTGCCGCCCTTTTATTATTGATTTTTTTTTTCTTTTTTTTTTTCTTTTATTTTATTCTCTTTGTCGGGTTTATTATAGGTTTTATTCCTAATTTCTATGTTTTATTTTAACCCTTTGGGTTACTAAAAAAATTTTTTTTTACTTTTTTGTCACGAAGGCAGTGTTGCTTCATTTCTATTATAGTTTTTTAAGCAATTTCATCTCCTTATCAGTGTCATTTTCTAAATAAACTGAAAAAGTGGATCCAAACATAAACCCACTGATATATTGCATTTTAAATTTGTCAGAGATTACGGCTGCATACTTAAGGCGAGAACTGCTTGGTTTCACTTACATATGCATGATCCTGGTACTAGCCAATCAGGTACAGCATGTCTGCGCTTTATCCCCGCCCACTAACGATGCAGCAGATAATAAAGCTCAAGCGTGGGATAGACTTCACCCTCCCTGTTGATTTTTTTTTTTAAGTTGGATTTTATTTCTGAAAAAAAAAAAAAAAATTATATATATATACACACGTGGACAAAATTGTTGGTACCCTTCAGTCAATGAAAGAAAAACTCATAATGGTCACAGAAATAACTTTAATCTGACAAAAGTAATCATTTAAAAAAATTCTATGAATGTTAACCAATGAAAGTCAGACATTGCTTTTCAACCATGCTTCAACAGAATTATTTAAAAAAATAAACTCATGGAACATGCCTGGACAAAAATGATGGTACCCCTAGAAAATACTGAAAATAATGTGACCAAAGGGACATGTTAATTCAAGGTGTGTCCACTAATTAGCATCACAGGTGTCTACAATCTTGTAATCAGTCAGTGGGCCTATATATAGGGCTCCAGGTAGTCACTGTGTTGTTTGGTGACATGGTATGTACCACACTCAACATGGACCAGAGGAAGCGAAGGAAAGAGTTGTCTCAGGAGATTCGAAAGAAAATTATAGACAAGCATGTTAAAGGTAAAGGCTATAAGACCATTTCCAAGCAGCTAGATGTTCCTGTGACTACAGTTGCGCATATTATTCAGAAATTTAAGATCCATGGGACTGTAGCCAACCTCCCTGGACGTGGACGCAGGAGGAAAATTTATGACAAATCAAAGAGACGGATAATCCGAATGGCAACAAAAGAGCCCAGAAAGACTTCTAAAGAGATCCAAGGTGAACTTCATGCTCAAGGAACATCAGTGTCGGATCGCACCATCCGTCGTTGTTTGAGCCAAAGTGGACTACATGGGAGACGACCAAGGAGGACACCATTGTTGAAAATAAATCATAAAAAAGCCAGACTGGAATATGCCAAACTACATGTTGACAAGCCACAAAGCTTCTGGGAGAATGTCCTATGGACAAATGAGACAAAAATGGAACTTTTTGCCGAGGCACATCAGCTCTATGTTCACAGACGGAAAAATGAAACATATCAAGAAAAGAACACTGACCCTACTGTGAAACATGGAGGAGGCTCTGTTATGTTCTGGGGCTGCTTTGCTGCATCTGGCACAGGGTGTCTTGAATCTGTGCAGAGTACAATGAAATCTCAAGACTATCAAGGGATTCTAGAGCGAAATGTGCTGGCCAGTGTCAGAAAGCTGGGTCTCAGTCGCAGGTCATGGGTCTTGCAACAGGACAATGACCCAAAACACACAGCTAAAAACACCCAAGAATGGCTAAGAGGAAAACATTGGACTATTCTAAAGTGGCCTTCTATGAGCCCTGACCTCAATCCTATTGAGCATCTTTGGAAGGAGCTGAAACATGCCGTCTGGAAAAGGCGCCCTTCAAACCGGAAAACAACTGGAGCAGCTTGCTCATGAGGAGTGGGCCAAAATACCTGCAGAGAGGTGCAGAAGTCTCATTGACAGTTACAGGAATCGTTTGATTGCAGTGATTGCCTCAAAAGGTTAAGTTAGGGGTACCATCATTTTTGTCCAGGCCTGTTCCATGAGTTCATTTTTTTTATAATTCTGTTGAAGCATGGTTGAAAAGCAATGTCTGACTTTCATTGGTTAACATTCATAGAATTCTTATTTATTATTACTTTTGTCAGATTAAAGTTATTTCTATGACCACTGTGAGTTTTTCTTTCATTGACCGAAGGGTACCAACAATTTTGTCCACGTGTGTACACACAGTGGAACCTTGGATTATGAGCATAATTCATTCCGGAAGCAGATCATTTCATAAACCAAATCAAATCTTCCCATAAGAAATAATGAAAACTCAAATAATTCGTTCCACAGCCCAAAAAAATAAATACAGAAAAATTTTAATTACACTTTTGTAAAGTAAAAAAAAAACAAACAAACAAATGAGCCGGCACCTTACCTTTGAAAAGAATCGCGACAGGGCAGAGTTTCTGTGTAGAGCAGACTTTGTGTCTCTGTGTGAAGCCGGGGAGGGGGGTGTAAAGGCGAGCTTCCCCCCCCCACACACACACACACACACACACACACACACTGAGTCTCCTGTACACAAAGTACGCTCAAGTACTCTCTTGAGCGTTGTGCCGTTACCTCTCTGTTTAATGTTCTCTTGAAAATATTACAGAGAAGTGTACATTATAATAACTCCCGAACACAGCAGAACCGGAGCAGCAGCGAGAGGCGAAGGACCAGAATAGATTCAGGAGAGAAACGGATGGGTATTAAACACACTAAGGTGGAAAAAGTGTGAATGATATTGCTCAGGATTTAGGCACTTCAGTATGCCATACGTGTGCACAGAACAATACTGTCGTGTGATTTGATGTTCGCACAACGTCCAAGCTGTATACGGTTCAGGTTCACAGAGCAGATCTTGAACGCTAAGCATCGTCTTTCCAGCTCAGTTACACTCTGATTAAATTACAGTTGGCTAATATTGTTTGACTTGGAGGACGTCGTTGTCTGTGGAGCTCAGTGTTTGACAAAGCGAAGTGCGTTTACTGGCTTAACTGCGGGTTCTCTGGTGGACCAGGGCTTAACGTTAGCATTTAGCGCTGTCACATCTCTCGAGTCTCGCACAAGATATCGGCTTAGGTGCCAAACTTAAGTTGGACTGTGTTGGAATCTTTCGTTCAACATTATACCATATTTTAGTTCTTAATGAGTAATCTGATTGGACAAGAGAGATTCCAGGAGTGATGATAATAGACAGTAACAGCACTGTGTATGAATATGTATGACTGGGCGTGTCCCAGGTGTTGTCCATTGGTTAATGACACTAACCGTGGGTGAGAGTGGGTCCGTACGGTCCGCAGTACTGAGGAGAGAGCGGCTGCCTGACCACGCCCACATTCACACCCAGTCACAGAAGCACTTTCAGCAACGACACACGTCTGATAACGTCATGTCGTCTTAAACAACACGCCTCACGTCTCTGCAGTAATCACTTCCAAGTCCTTCTGAATCGCCTCTGAACCGCCCGTGTCATTCTGTTCAAGGCTAACGCTTAGCTACAAAGCTAACTAGCTTCAAACACGAGGCTGAGTCGCAAATCCCTCTCTAACCCCTGATCAAGGGCACTACTTGAAGTGTGGAACAAGGGATTGTACAGCCTACGTAGTGGCCTAGCTTTCCATGTAATGTAGTACCATAGTACCGGTAAGAATTTAACGGTCGTTAGCTCCACCAGCCGCGGTTAGTTAGTTCCGCCAGGCGTCGAAGGGACATGTGTGGGCGGAGCAAATAACTGGTTAAATAAAGAAACAAATCATAATCTATCATAATAAATGTTGTTCGTGGAACTGTTGTATAAAGGCGATATGTTGTACCGAATCTCAGCGCGGCTGTGAGAGCTCAAGTGCTCAGGCTGCTCCCTCCTGCTAAAAACTGCATCATACAGAAGCTGCTTTGATGTTCAGTACAACTGCGCAATCTGGACTGTGAAACTGCTTAAATAACCCAACACTATGTAGTCAATGTCGGTCCAACGTCTGTAAAGTTCCAAATAACCGATGCCACAATTTTTTGACAACATGCTGAGATTTCTGTCTTCACTGATTGAATATAAATACCACTATACACTCCTTTTCCTAAAGTGCAGTTTGTATTTATTACTAGTGGCATGAGCAGCTATCTTGACACGACATCACATTAAGCTGAGGTTCGAGGACTCCTTCCAGAGCAGAAACTCTGAGTTAAATGAACATTTTCTGAGTCAGAAATGAGAAAGTCCAGAAAGATTGAGAAACTTGTAGACGAAGAGAGCCAACAGGAAGAGCCACATTAGGAGGAAGGAAAAGAATAAGAAGTGTTTATTAAGACACGTACAGTAAAAATAAATGTTTATAAGTGTTTAGCAGTGCTCCAGTTTGAAAATATTCGCTATTTTAGAATCAGATGGGCGGCGCGGTGGCTCCCTGTACGCAGGATAAAGCGGTACGGAAGATGAGTGAGTTTTAAAATTAGATTTATGATTTACAGCCGAGTCCGTCCTGGAAAAGAAATGCATTTCTGCCTATTTTGTGTTGAGAAACCTGATCATGTCCAGAGCTCCGCCTCCTTCTAATGGCCAAGAGATGCTGATTTTAGTGACCGGATCTAAAAAAAAAAAAAAAAAAAAATCAACGGTTTCTAAATATCTATATATACTGAAGCATCCCTTAAAATCAGGAAATCTCTTTCTCCTGCTTTTCGATCGCAACACATTCATCATCAGATGCATCACATTTATCTTCCTTGTTTTCCCAGAATGCACTGCTCAGCTCGGAGAGAGCAGCCAGCCTGCACTAATGGTCCTGTTGTGGCATCCTCATAATTTACTTTATGAACGCCGCAATCATTACGCTACAGTTCTATTCATTATCAAAAATCAAGCTTGCAAAAAGACTCATGGAGATTTTGGTAGATTTCAGGAATTCGGAAGTGTACATTAGAAATAAGTTCCTCTTTCATTATAAATTTTTCGATCCTTGAAAAGGAGCAAAACATTTTAAATACATAACATACAGTGCAAACGTTAGGTAATATAGATGCCTTAAAGTTTCACTTGAACTCAGAATTTCTCAGGTCCATCAAGATTTCTACGAAACCCTAATTAAAAAAAATATTTAAAAAAGTCTTGGCGCCCCACAATTAATATTTGCTGTTAAATAACATCGACCCTGGTGGAAACAAAAATAACCGCACCGATGTTTTTTCTGTGATGTCTAATAAGGTTATAGATCCTAGATTGTCCTGCAAGTAGATCATTTCATTTTTCACTTACTGTATATTTCTAATTTTGGGTTTGTCCTTGTGGGTGTGGGCGTGGTCAGACCTTCAGATCAGACCAAAGGCTTCAAATCCTGTTTTTATTTAACACCCTGCCACAATATCATTTCCTTGTTGAATTGATTGTAAAAGGCATTAGTTTTATTTATTTATTTATTTATTTATTTATTTTAATCTCCTGGTGGAAGCAGCTAGGTTTTAAGATTAAAACTCTTCATACTTTTTTTAGGAGGACATTTAATTTTCTGCAATGCCAGGGTTAACTTTTGCAAAACAGACTTGCATAAGGTGCCATTACTTTTGTCCTAATCGAACGGCTAGTCTTGTTTGAATTCATACAGCTTCTTTTTGGATTATGATGTCATTATGATAAGGTCTGACAATATGTTTGTTAAATTAGCGTGTAATTAAGTAAATATGTAATTAATTAAATACATTGTTATGTTTTATGATGGATTAGGGTTCACGTGAGCGACTCTCCTCGATACGACATTATCACGATACCGATTCGATTTGTATCGTGATTCTGGAAATATCAAGATTTTATAAATATCCTGATTCGATATGTTTTTTTTTTTTTTTTTTTTCTAAACAAACTTCACAGATATTTCACTCTTACCACACAGGATGCTGTGATCTTTGCCAGTGTGTGAGCGGTACAGAGTGCACCACCTATAGGATTAGAGAGGAACTGTAACATTTTAACGCACCAAATACAAAGGAATATGAATTATAAAAGAATTTTAAATATTTATTTTGGAGTGAGTGGACCAATACATGAGCGGCCACAGGAAAGAATTAACTGAAATGAAACACCCACAAAATAATTCAAATAGGAATCATAAATTAAGGTTAAGTGAGGTTTAATGTCTATTTATTTCCCATTTTACTTTACATGTCTTTTCTACATTTTTTCATAGTTTTGAAGTGCAAAAATATGATGATCGTGCTGGAAATTGGTCGTGTTTTTGGGTGGCTGGAACGGATGATCTGTATTTACATTATTTCCTATGGAACAATGTTTGTCTTCTGGACGTCACTGGAATTTCATGATAACTCTAATTGTTTCCTGTTTGTGTTTATTATTATTATTATTATTATTATTATTACACTGTTTGGAGCTACAGTCGGCGCTTTAATTAACTTCACCCAAAAATTCCGCTTTATCCGTAATCAAAGCGTCTGTTTCAGCTCTCCGGTGATCTGCCATTTGAGCTTCGGTTGAAATTTTCCACCTTATATTTTTCCCTCCTCGTTCAAACTCACTTGATAGCGCAGCTAATTCACGATCGAGTCACGGACCGTATGCATTATTTTTTCTCTCCCCCTTAATCAGTCTCACGCAGCTGCTAAACGACTTGAACCTGCTGTCTGTGTGGAAAACAAACCCGAACACCTTGCATTAAAGATTCATAGAAAGTGTAAGAGAGCGTGAGCGGCAGCATGGAGGGACATTTACGGCAGGTTTGGATGCCGTGGGGGGGAAACGAGCCAAGCCGAGCCAGGAAATAAGCTCAACTCGTCCCGAATGTGCCACATAGGAGCAGGAGTCATTTCCTTAATTGTCATTGCTATAATTTAAATTCTCCTCCTGAGAAACAATAAATAAATAAATATATAAACGAGACGGGGCACAGAAACTGTTATTAGAACGTGTCAGAGCTCGGTGGTGGAAATATTATTTCTCATCCATTTGTGCTGAAAAAACAGTCATTATTTTCCTGGTTCAGTCTGAATCATTCCGCATTTATCTAATTACCTAATGCTGGAAATTGACCAGTCGATAGTGATTAGCTCTAATCTATGATTAACATCTTGTTTAACTGGACAGCGATGCTAAATTCAATCCCCTCCACAATCACTCACGTGCTCCACAACATCGGAGCACTCCGCCTTCATCCATCGAGCTTTTTGCTTTACATACAGTATATTTTCAGTTATATAATTGCATGCGCCGTTCAGAGTCAAAGCAGGATTTTTGATTGCGCAGAGTAACAGAATACGGTCCAGAGAGTAAAAACGCCCGTGTTTATAAACGCACTTATCCCAGCAGAAGGTACAGTAAGGTTTTCTCAGTGCGCCCGAGTCATGATACTGTAGTACTGCCTGCTTTACATTTTAAACACCGGCCTCCCAGGAACTCCTTTAACGGCCCAAACATGTGGAAATGTCTCGGAGCGAGGTCAGGACTGTACCGAGTCCCAGCCGAGTTCCTGTAACGTGCAAGTGGTGTTGGTGAATGAGTGTGTGTACAGTTCACACACACACACACACACACACACACACACACACACACGCGTCTCCTCTGCAAGTTATCCATCGATTTTTTCAAATAACCAGGTGTTCAACTCTCTGAACGACCTCAATGGGCTCCGAGCCACCTCGGCCAGGATCGTCATCCAAGGTCGTACGGCCTTCTTTAAATCGTTTGAACCGTTCAAGTGTTTTACTGCGGCTAAGAGTCGTAAATCACCCAACTGGGCTTGAAGTCTTCTGTAAATCCCGATCGCTGTAACACCTTCATTCAGGAGAAATTTCCCAGTTCCTTGTTTATTGTGGGTGTGAGCCAATGAAAAAATGCTGGAGTTTAACCTGGATGTAATGGCGTATAAATTGAAAGGTACAAGTACGTACAGTAGGTTTATAACACTAAGGAGCAGGGACAGGTAAAGTGAGAACGTCATGTGAGTCGGGTGTTATGAGGAGTTCTGGGAGACCGGGTGAGGATTCCTGTAGACCTGGACTGGGATCCTCCGCCTTCACTGTAACCCTGAGTCTAAAAACGGAGACATTTTTTTTTTTTTTTTTCCGTCATTGCACAAAAATGGCCGTCATGACTAAGCGTTCATAATTGATCTAAAATCACAGCATGCTGTTTCTCCAAGTGATGAGTAAGAGAACTGGGGGTACGGCGGTACAGGAAGCAGTGAGACCGAGCGCTTTGGGGGGTTTAAACTGCCATTGCTTTTGCTTTGGTAACTGGGGAGCTCAATAGAAACGCTCACAAAGCTCTTAACGTAAAGTGCGTTCACGTCATAAAGCTGAAGAATACAGTATGTTTGATGGACTTGATGATGAATTGTGGCACACGGGCGGTGCAGAAAATATTAAAGGATAAAGGCTTACTGTAAAGTTCGTTACTTTGCAATAACGCCACATTTCAAAGTATTTTTAAGCGATGATACTTCATGGATTTCAGGCGTTTATCGGTGCATTTAACTTTCTATCAAACAAGCTCGTTTGTGTTCTTGCTCACATTATAGCAGCTACAAACAAAATAGAAGAAAAGCGTATTCTGTAGTCATTTCCTCTGCATGTTGCTTCACATTCGGCCAAAACATGGTACCGGCTAAAAAGTATCTCACGTAGATCTGACACTTAGGTGAGGTTATAACACTTATTTTCAGATATGATCGTACTGTACTGTACTTAACGCTTCTTATCTCCCGATCCATGCTTCGTTTCTTTGTAAATATGCATACACATTTATATTTTTATTAGATAAAAAGAAAAAGACACGTTTGCTACAGTAAATACAGTTCCGTGCCCTTTTATGTTACTTTTATGTCCGTAACTTTTTTTTTAATTCAAATCTTTCAATAATCTTAACTGTCCTTCAGATGAAACTCGGCCAATTTAGATTTCACAAATCTGAAAAAGTGTTTTATTCTAAAATGCTAAATGTGTTAAGATATTGCAACATGCATTGGACATGGTTACGGACACTACAGATTCTTTGCTTTTTAAGCTTTTTACCAAAAAAAAAAAAAAATTTAAGCAACATTCTTTACAGGTCATAGGCTTCTAGAAAATAGCTTAAACACGAATTTTAGGGGCCTCCGAGTGGCGCAGTGGTTAAAGCGCTCGCCCTATCATCCGGAGATCGCTAGTTCGGATCCCGGGTGGTGCTGTAACCTCTCGCAGCCGGAGGTCTAGAGAGAGCCGATTGGCCGAGCTCTCTCAGAGGGGAGGGATGAGAGGTACTTGGTGCTCCCACATTAATCACGGCTCTACAGCCAGTCAGGGGCGTCTGTGAGCTCGCGCAACGGAGGGAGCGGATAGCGCCGTCCTCCGAGTGTGTTACGCCGCCCCCAACGGTGCGCGGGCGAGCAGTTCGAAAAGATGCGGTCGGCTGGCGTCACGTGGTTCGGAGGAAACACGTGATAGTCTTCGGCCCTCCCGGCTGAGTGGTAGTAGTAGCCTTAATGTGGGAGCCCCCTAGTGACGGGGAGGAATTGGACACGACTAAATTAGGGACAAAAAAAAACAAAAAAAAACATGAATTTTAGTATCAATACTCTATATGAGTAATTTGCATTTTAAATGATTATTGTTTGAAGCGAGACAGTATAACGCTGAAAATGTCCATTTTTGGGGCTCATATAAAATCATCTCTCCAAAATGGCTGAAGTTAGCAAGTTGAAATTTTTAGGGAAGCGAGATCGGTCACTTCCATTTTACATAAACTTCAGAAGGAGCTTTTTGGCACAAACACTTCCTGTATTATATGTATAACATAAATAAAAAAAAACTACAATTATCAGCAGCAATACTGTGTTTTGGCCGTTTATATTTGTTACCTTTTATTTATTAGTGCATTATTATTTTTTTTGATTATTTGTTTCATCCTGTTTTTGTTTTTTTTCTTTTTCTTCCAAATTGCAGACTTCTAAATTTGTTCAATTAAACAAAAAGCAAATCTTTCTGGTGGCCCAAAGAGATTCAATAGAGCATTGCGGTTTCTCCGGGAAGTGGAAAATGTCATGTCAATAGCAACCATTACAGTCTAAAAACAGATCCTATTCTTAAACCATCCTGACCTTTAAAGGTTTCTCTTTCGCCGTGCTGCGATCATACCGTGAAGAGGTTTTCTCATTTTCTCTGAACATCCTGCTTATTTGCATGCTTTCTTTCCTTCTTTCTTTTTTTTTTTTAAACAGATCAGCCTAATCACACAAAATGCTCTTGTGCTGAATGAAGCTTCTCAGGTTATTATAGTGATTAAGGTTATATAAGGCACTCTTTATTAAGGTGTCGGTAGTGCATGGCTTTACCTAGTGTCTCGTGGCGCGTGGACGCTCTGTGTGGCGCGGCTACTGAACATCGGGGAAGATGGATTGGGCTGCCGTTATGGTACCAGCCTTGCGCTGTCTGAATCCCGTCGAAGCCTCGGCTTGTCATTCTCGCTGAACGACGTGACCCGCGGTCTGAAAACACCGGGCTAATTTTAGCGGACGGCACAAAAAGGGCAAAGTACGGAATATGGAAGTGAGTGTATAGAGTAAAGAGCGGATCCATGGACATGGGCAAGCTCGACGTCTCTCACCAATGCAGTAATACAAATACAAAGTCAAATCGTGATTCGGACTCGCGATGGAATTTCTGGTGAGCGAAGACATAAAAGCGATTGACATTTACAGGAGACTACAGAAGCGCAGCACGGTGATGAGACTCCTCGCCGCGGTAAAGCGTGTTTAAAGTAAGCCGTACGTCTGTGAATGACGATCGTGGGTGAGGTCGCTGCAGTGAGAACGCTGGACCACTAGGGGGCATGATGTTGAAGCTACAATAGTAGAAACATAACAACGAGCGCTACGAGCGACATAATATCACTGAAAGGGAATAAAACAGAGAGGCGGCTTCACAACTTAACCCCGTCAGGAACTTAACGGACCATGGATGTGGTCGGACGTTGTGCGAAGGGATGTTAATCGGTACGAACGCTCCAAATACAGGTTACAACTCCGTTGTTTTGAGGTTGCGCTCGCAACGTTGTTTAAGGGTCGTTCGGTTAATATTAACAGCGACGTCATTTAAACAAAGTCATTCTAACAAAAACAATGTTGCCTCGTTGGTGAACGTCTTCGCAAAATTTGCTATCAACTGGGTGCGGCTCCATGCATGACCTAACCTCATATTAATTAACTTCCTTTCAAACAATTAACACGAAAGGTTTAAACGCTAGCTTATTAACTGTTGTGTTTTTTCTTTACTAATCGTCTGACTGTAGTTTTGTAAAAACGCATCACATCACAAATAACAAGCACCTGAATTAGTATTGAAACACAAGCACATTTCTTCCCCGTGTAATTTCCCCGACATTTGATTCTCTCTCTCTGTGAGTTTCGGTTCTCGTATGATTACTGCTCCCTCCTCGAGCGCTCCCTCCCTGAAGATGACATTAATCAAGTCTGAGATCAACAAACTAACCGAGCAATATTTCTGCGCTGTTGAGCGGGGAGAAGAGGATCCCATCACGCGTTTCAGAGACTTTATTTTTAAGTGAATTCACTCCTCTGCTCGCGCTGATTAAGCCGTCTAGTGCTCGCACTTCAAAGCGCGATCGTCCTCGAGATCTCCTCGCCGAAGTCGCTCATTTGATTTCCCTGTTTATCTCCTTGTGGATTCGCTGCTGCGGCTGAAATCGCGTGATACGCTCGGAGAGTCCGCGTTTTAAATGTTGCAGTGGAAGACGCTTACGTTTATTTATCCCGTGGCGCACGTGCAGCCTGGACTCTGATCGGTCAGAAGACGATTCATTCTTTTTAACAGCAGCTCCGCGAGTAGCTCAGGTTTACATCGATGCTTTATAACAGGACAATAGTCCTGAGTGAAAGATGAAAAACCTCCCTTATACATTTCCAGCTTTAGGAGTGACACCCGGGCATGTCCGGACACCGATGCGTGATGTACGAGACTCGGCCTGCGCGCGCTCGCGGCGGCCCCCTCCTGAGTGTCGCGCTGACTCTCTGAGCTTGGCTGACCTCCGAGCACGTCTCCCGATGTGTTAGCTGTCGACAGGGTGCTGACCGCCGCTTCTTCATACATCACTGACAGTCGACAAATCTGCGCTACACCCTGCATGCTAATCAGCGCTCCTGCGCGCGTGTATTCACGTCACAGCAAGCGGACAGGAAGAGGACGAGGATGCAGATTATTCAAACGGGTGCAATTAGCCTGAATCAGCGGTTGTCAAGGGTGTTCTGGACGCCGCAGAGTCGTGCTGAGTTTCACATCAGAGTCATAACCGGGATTAAACGGGTTTAAATCTGATCGTCGGACGAGCAGGTCCTGTGAAAGAGCGGTTACTATAGAAACCGTACATTTGTGGGCACACATTAGTAGTGGTACATCAGAGTTTACAGTATTAATGCAGCACTTATTAATGTACAGTACTCTCACTCACTCAGCCACTCACACACTTATTCTCTATCGCGTTTATCCTGTACAGGGTCGCAACAGGCCTAGCCGGAGTCGTGGTACTCCCAGGACAAGGGTACCTGTATCCTGTGCATGTCTTTGGACTGTGGGAGGAAACCGGAGTTCCCTCAACCGGCGGGTGTGAATTCGATCAGGTCTACGTTCCCAATCCCTCGGCGGTGGTTTATTCTCCGGTGTTATTTTTATCTCGTCGCAACAAACGGTTGGCGCGTCTGCTCACCCGGACTTTCGCGTCCCTCATCAGATTGCACAGGAAAGCCAATTACGAAATAGAGATCGGCTTGTTTTGTTGTCTTTATGCTTAAATTTCACACTAAGTTGTAGGCCGGCTTGCGAAACAGTACCGTTCTCAGTTTACTCTTGATATTGTTTCTGTCTTAAATGCGATTTGCAGATGTTTGTTTGCAGAGATTGTAATTAAACCTAATCTTGTTACACATGGCATGAAAGAATAGGCTTTTATAGTATAATCATAGGAGGGGTAGAGTGTTTCTTCGCAGCACTCAGGTGCGTTTTAGAGATTAATTTGCCACCGCATAATCACCAGGACGTGTGTCGCGTATTTGTGTATCGCCTTTCGGTCTATACGCATACATTGTATCATTTATATGCAAATTGCATGCGGAGTCTTATGATAATAATATATAGTCTTACAATATGTTTATATTTTCTTTCGTCAGCCGCTCCGCTTGAGCTCGCTAAACATTCCTGATGGAACATTATTTATTTATTTGTTTTTGTTTGTTTGTTTGTTTGTTTGTTTGTTTGTTTGATTGTTTGTTTGTTTATTGGGAATACACCCGTGCATACAAAAGCGTCAGGGTTAGTTATTATCTGAAACGAAGAACTAAGTCACTCTGAGATCATAGGCAAAGGCCAAACAACTGGAGCGGGATGTTTTTTGGTTATACTTTATGCCTTATTATACAACAGTCAGTTCCGACCGAGTAATCTGATTGGACGAGAGAGACTCAAACAGTGCTGATAATACACAGTAACAGCACTGGCCCTGTTTCTCAGGACTGTCCACAACCTTTTGGCTGCAGAGTACCGATATGAAGTTAAAACTACTTTCACCTCCTGTTAATTACACTAACCGTCGCTCGCCAAGCGTCGCTCGCCAACTGTCGCTCGCTCGCCAGCTCCACCAGTCGCGGTTAGTTAGTTCCTGCAGAGCAAAATAACTGCTTAAATAAAGAACCAAATCATAATCTGTTGATAATAAATGGTGTTTGTGGTATTTGTGGTGTGTTATATAAAAGCGATATCACACTCAAGGTCATGCTGTTGTACTGAATAGCAGCACGGCTGTGCTGATTCTTTCGTATTCTAGTTTTTCTCTTCCCTGATTTTCACTCTGATTTAGTCGTAGCCAATTCCCACCCGTCTCTCTCCCGTTAGCTATGCTTTCCCATCAAGGACCAACCAGGGATGGGGCAGGCGATCATGCGCTTTACTCCACGCAACACTGGGAACTCACACTCGGAGGAAAGCGCAATCCGAGCTCACAGACGCGCATGACTGGCTAGCGCCGCTACGATTGACGCGGGAGTGCGAGGAGGATAATAACACCCCCTGCCCGGGTTGAGACAGCAGCATCAGGTGTAGAGAAGACAATAGATCTTCATAAAGCATTCATAGATTTATTTTTTTGTTTCTTAAAGAACGTCGATACATTTTATCTTTTAAAGTTATATTAATTATGAATAAAGTTGGTGTCTGGACCTGCTCTTTTTTTCCTTTCTCACCAGCCTTTCTTTTCTCTTCCTTTTATATCTCTCCTTTTTTTTTTCTTTCCCCTTCTCACCGGTCACTTTTTTCTTTTAAAAATCTTTTTTCTCTCTCTCTCATTTCCCTCACACATCAACCACTATTTAAAAAATTTCTCTCTTACTGGTCTCTCTTTTTTTCTTTTTCCTCTCTCACATCTCTTCTTTCTTTTTTTTTTTCACACCAGCCTCTCGTTTTCCTTTTCCTAAACTCCTCCATGCTAAAAATCTCTGAAAACTTTAACTTGCAGCTTTCCTTCCCCCTGTTACGAAGCTCTGACACTGGAGACTCCTTCCACTTAATCTGTCACCATTTGAATAATCTCTTGTGCGCGTCCTTGTGAATGAACCGTCGCTTTAGAAAAACAATGACGCGCATTAATTTAAACCGGTGATTGGCTGCGGCGTGTGTAATTGCGTGCTGATGCACGGTGATATCAGCATGCAACATTTGCTGGCTTTGTGTTGCGTTTTAATACATTGTGAAGCAAATAGTGATTAAAGGATTAAAGAGAATAACCGCACTGTATTACTGCGTCTGTATCTGCATCTGTGTGTCGCTGCCAGATTGGTCTAGATGAAGCGCCGCCAGCTCGCCGCTGCCTTCTTATTTATTTTTGGCAAAGGATATTCACGTCACGCTTCATTTGACTAATTATTTTGCCCCGCACGCCGCCGTATTCGCGGCTCTCCTTGTTTTTTGTTGTTGTTTTTTTTTCTTTTTTTTCAGCTGCATTTGTTTTTGCGTAAATAAACCGCCGCCCGGCATGGACCGAGCGTTAATGGAAATTAAACGAGGAGAACGCATGTCTGTTTCCGACAAGTGACGGCTCCCGTCTTCTCAGATAAACCTTCTGCGGGATCCCGATTAGGATTGCCACAGCGCAGAGCGATGATTCGAGGAACGGTGTTTTAGGTTCTGCTCAGACAAGACCGAGCGGCTGGAAGCCGTTATTATCGCCGCAGCTCACTGGGTTCTTCTTGTTAGTTCTGTCTTTTTTTCCTTTTGAGGATTTCATCATGAATCCCTCGATCACCAACATCGGGAAGCTCCACAGCAGTCTCTAATGAGATAAGCTTACCCAAAATTAGTCGCTCTCCTTGATAGCAAGCAATAACGCTGGAGAAGACGAGAGCACTTAGGCATGATTTTGTAATTATCCCCTTCGTTTTTTTTTTTTGTCGGTTTGTGGCTTTAATCTGTGCGTGTTTGTGTATTTTGAGTGAATATTTGTACTTTTTTTAAACGAGTTGCTTAACATTAGCTTCTACAAAACTAAGGATTTTTTTCCTTGACGTCTGTAAAATCAAAAATAGCTCTTTCTTTTAAACAAAAAAAGGAATAATAGTAGTAATAATAATTTTTACATTTCTTTTCAGGCTTATCATGACATGAGAAAAATATCCTGGCATGATGTTTGAAAATATTTCTATAATGTAGGAAATAATTTTTGTGTATATACAGTATATTAATTAAATGTCCTATGCCACTTTTATTTAATAATATTTTACCTTAAATTTTTCTCCTTTTGATTTTAAACTCTTAAAAAATACAGGAATACATAATACATAAATATTTATTATTAAATTTCAAAATCTAATTAGCTGCCTCAAATCAGACTTACATTTTTTTTTTTTTTTTTACTTTGATGATATCTGTGACGTCTCATTAAAATTGTATTGTTACACTTGATATATTTGTTATTAGGAATTTACAACATTTTGACATTATATCATGAATATCATTTCCAGCTCTACTTTTTTTTTTTATACAAAAAGCAATAGAATACGAATATATAAGAATATTACTATTATAATATTATCTAAGAATATAACAACTTACTGAACGTGAAAAGTAAGCGATTTCACTGAAGAATGTGGAAGCCGAATAGGGTCAAAAGCTGGCATGGACTGTAATTGTTAGTGTAAGTGTCAAAATTAGGGCTGAAATGAGATTCATAAAGAAATCAAAGTAACGGTGGCCTGCTTATTGTTCTTTAAAGCTGCTTCTGATTGTTTTATTATCAGAAACAAAGAACTGAATCGCTCTGAGATCATAACAAACGCAAAACATTGGAACTGGATTGTTTCCTTGTTATACTCGATTCTTTATTATACAACAGTCAGTTCCAACCAGGTAATCTGATTACAAGAACACACATCTGATAACGTTTTGTCTTTCATGTCATTCATATCTCTGTGTTGTTTTATTTTCCACCTAACACAGGCTACTAAGCTAACTAGTTTCTAACACAAGGCTGAATCTCAAATCGCTCTCTAAGCCCTGATCAAGGGCACTACTTGGTGTGTTCAACAAGGGATTGCATGACAGTTGGCCTGATTAGTGTTCTGTACAGCTGGTTCTGATTGTTTCTGGTTGTTCTTAAGCATTATTGCTTTTTTTTCTTAATCAACACAGGATTTACTGATAGCTAGTTACGCTAAATCATCACTGTTTTTTATTTAGCTTTACTTTTGTTTTGGGATCGTTCAGATGAGCTGGTAGGCGGCACGGTGGTGTAGTGGTCAGCACTGTCGCCTTGCACAGCCAGGGTACGGGTTCGATCCCCGGCCAGGCTCGATTCCCGTCTCTGTGTGCATGGAGTTTGCATGTTCTCCCCGTGCTTGGTGGGTTTCCTCCGGGTACTCCGGTTTCCTCCCACAGTCCAAAGACATGCTGCTTAGGTTAATTGGCGTTCCCAAATTGCCCGTAGTGTGTGAATGAGTTTCTGAGTGTGTGTGTGTGTCTGTGCCCTGCGATGGATTGGCGCCCTGTCCAGGGTGTACCCTGCCATGTGCCCTAAGTCACCTGGGATAGGCTCCACGCCCCCGTGACTCTGAATACAGGATTAAGCGGTATAGATGATGACTGATGAGATGAGCTGGTTGGCTAATTTCTGGGTGCTGTCTTTGCTAGTTCTGCTAGCCATTGCTACTTATTCTTTGCTCACTTGCATGATATACTGGTCGTATAAGTGTCGTATCAGGTCAGAGGTCGTATGAGGGAATTCGTGCCGTGCTCACAGCTTAATTCATTAAATCATTTATTCCTTGATATAAGCAATGCTTGAGATTAACATTCCTCTTCTTTTCACTCTTTGAGGTTTATTGGACTTTGACTGAAAGTTTATATTACAGTTATTCTTTTAATACACTAATTATTTAATACGTATTATATGTATCTAAGATCACTGAGACACGCCTCTGCCCTGTTTGTGCAATTTTAGCATCACCTCTGGCTAATGATTAGGTTTTTCACTTACAGTGCAGTTCAGCTTAATTCAGCTTTAATTGTATAACACTTTCAACAGTGAACGTTGTCACGAGGCAGCTTTACAGAAATCAAATTCTTATTTTTATAATTGTAAAAAAAAATAACAAAATTGTCCCTAATGAGCAAGCTGACTTGAGATGACTGTGTTCAACTCCCCGAGACAAAAAGAGACAGAAAGCTTCAGAGGAACGAGACTCGCAAGGGAAACCAGTGACACCAGACAGAGAAACCATAAATCAATCCCTGCAATATCTACAGTATGTGCTACAGAGTCAAAGTGCTGTTGTAGTTGGTAACGCTCACTCTCTCATTGTCTACAGTGCTTATCCTGTACAGGGTCGCGGGGGCCTGGAGCCTATCCCAGGTGACCTGGGGCATGAAGCAGGGTTCACCCTGCATGTGGGGGCAATCCGTTACCAGCGCACAAGCTCACACACTCACTCACACACACACACTCCACCTAATCTGCATGTCTTGGCCCATGACTGTGGGAGGAAAACGACAAACCCGGAGGAAACCCAACACCAAGCACGGGGAGAACGTCCAAACTCCACGCACACAGACACAAGAGGGGACTCGAACCCGGACCCCAGGGAGGTGCGAAGTCACAGTGCTGATCGGTGCATAACAGATATGATAATGATGCATTAGTTAGCATTGAGTCTTCGTGATTTTATTTATGATCTGAATACATATTTATAGAGCCCTTAGTAAATACAGTACCAGGCTCGTCTGCTGTATCAAGCAGATCATACTGTATGTTTAGGCTGAAATCCGATCTTCAGTCAATTAATCCTCACACCTGTAATCACGAACGCTGTTTTCCCTAATGAGCTTTATGATGTTTAATCCCAGGCTTACACACCTCACGTCAAAGGAAGTGACTCAACAAGTGAAGCGAGCAAACAGGGCCATGTGTGTGTGTGTGTGTGTGTGTGTGTGTGTGTGTGTGTGTGTGTGAAAGTTTGCGGTGATGAATGTTCACTTTGAACAGGCTAAACACTTGTTAAGAGTCAACTTCATGAAAATGAAAAAAATGCCTCTTCGGGACATTCTGTTCGCGTCCATTTCGAGACGTTTTTAAATGATAAATGTGTCTCCGGATCCGTGATGCCGTGAGTGAACAACGCCAGTCTGTGTTATTCATATTTTACCGAACGGCCACGTTTCTTCCTTTTTTTCCTTTTTTCTTCCACTCAATCATGCCGTCCCTGCAGGTGGACCGCTCGGGGCCAGAATAAAAACATTCCTCTGATTTATTCTCGCGCTCTACACAGCAGAACAGACTGGTTATTTTATGAATTGGGACACGGAAGAAGAGGAACATTACACATTTAAAGCCACGTGTCTTTTAGAGAAGGCTGTGAGAGCTGCTCTCGTTATGGCTCTCTTTCTTCTTTTCCTTTCTCATGCTTTCACCCGAGGCTTTTTGTGTCTGGTTTCACTCCGGCCAGAACTCATCAACGGATGATTTTAATTCATTAAAGACAAGGCATTGAAGATGTTAACATATGTTTATGTATGGCTCATTTGTACCGATGGGATGAAAGCCATTCCGTTTGAGTTTTTCCCGGGAAGCGGAAGCAGCGAGAATGTCTCTTTCTCCTAAAGATCCCCGTGGGCTTTTTTTCGGGACTGCGGAGTTCACCGAACGTATCCGTAAAAGTCTTGCTCGGGATAAAAAGGGGGTTTGTGAATGCAAATTCGGTATAATGTATTATTCGGTCGGACTACTAAGAACAAGTGATCTCAGAGGAAGTCCTTTATGGCTCGCGTTTGATGAGCTCCCTCCTCACGCACCTTAAATATATTCAGCTCCTCAGTTAATGACCTGGTTTAGACCCGTCTCGGAGCAGGAACACAAATCGCAGTTGATATTTCTGGACTGCAGTCGGCTTCCGCTGCTTAAGGGAGGAGACTTCGGTTTCACTGGAGACCATACTGGCGGCTTTTTGGCCCTGCTTTCTACTGTACATGCGCTGTCGTTCCTAATAAAGCTTTATCGCGTCGTCAATGCCGCTTACGTCAAACAAGGTAAAGCATCACTTCTCCCTCTTTCAGAGTAAACACTGATGGGCTTTCTGAGGCTGAGCCTTTTTCTGAAAGAGGCTTCAAAGCATTGGCAGGCCAGCGGTGATGCCACACTGAACATATACAGTATCATATGATTTTCGTGTAGTTATACGTCATGTTTGAACCTGTAACAAGTTAAGCCTGTTTTTAATCTCTTAAAGTTGATATGAGTGAAAAACCATCGCTTGTCATGTTAGTGGAATTCCTGAACATTTCCGAAAACATCGGGCCAGTTCCAGCTTTTCGTAATTTACAGATTGCTGAAACTGGAGACTCCTTCCCCGAATCTTACATCAGAAAACTTCACCATGTCCATGATTAGAAACGTAAGAAAGACGTGGTCCCTCTTGAAATCTGTAAATCTCTTTCTTTACGTATAAAAGTGTTACAAATATGTTAAATACCAGTGATTATTACATATTCAATGTTAGTTTTCAATCATAGCGTGTTTCAATCTTAACCTGCAAAACTGAAAATTGCAATTATTCACTTATTATGAATAGCCTGCTTGCAGTACCTTCACCTTCCACCAGGGGGGGTAGAGACCACACTTTGAAAAATGTCAAAATGCAAAGTCAAGTCAAGGCTTTTATTGTAGTTTTTAACCATATACAGTATGGTTCAGTACATATTGAAATTTAACAGCGTTCCTCCATGACCGAGGTGCTACTGTACATACAACATGAATGAACAACATTAATTAACTAAGACCAAAACCTAATTAGCTGACTAGCACTAGCTAAGCCCACAAGTTAACAACAATATTAATGTAAAAAAGAAACAACAGAAAGATGTAAAAAAAAAAAAAATAAATAAAAATTTTAACTGAAAAATTAACCGATTTGCAGCTGCACAAATGTCAACGCGTCTGTTATAGAGAACTAATCAACACCTTCCGACCAATCAGAGTTCAGAGTTCGTAAACAAACCTGCTGTTCCTTCCTGGGAATCTAGGAGTTGTGTTTTGTCTTGTTTTAGGATTTTCCCAGGATTCTGAGTCGGACTTTAGTTCACACTTTTAAACCATTTTTATTAATCACATGAATGAGGCTTCAGAGAACGGATATGTCCTTAACATTTAAAGAAGAGAAAAGAAAAGAAAAGAAAAGAAAAGAAAAACCCCAGCACATGGCCGACTTCTCCCGGACAAGTGCAGGAAGCTTCCTGTATTGATTAAGCTGACCTTTCGGTATCCAGCGTCATGCTGTCTCCATCCTTTTATCTCGGAACACGTAGGGGTTTCGGATGCACGTCTTCGTTCAGGGAAGGAGTGAGAGAACGTGTCCACGTGTTTAAAAGTTGGCCACTAGCTAGCTCAGGCCCGTGACGAACTGTTCTGACTCGGCCTGGCATTTAGCCAGTGACATTTTAGGATGATATTTTGCTTCCAACTTCCAATCTCAGCTTGTAAGGGCACGAACTCATTTTTTTTTTTTTGTTGTTGTTGTTGTTGTGTCTACTCTGAGCACGAGCGCAGCGGAGTCTGACAGGGGAACAGGTTATTATATGACCAAGAAAAACAATGGGATTGCTATCAGTGATCAAGTGGTCTCGCTGATAACATGGTGTATTGATTTCTTACTGTGCTTGAGTTTTGTTGTTTTATTCTTGCTCTTTAAAAGCTGGCTAAAATCTATTTTTGAAGCCTTTATTGCACAGTTGTGGTCTACAGATGCTGTACAGTACAGCTGTGAATAATGTATCAAAGAACTGATTTGTATCCTAAAGGGATGATTACTGGGATTTCTGAAAGCTTATGTAGTCTTAACATAGTCCTATCATCCAAAAGACGCTTTTAAGTCATGTTTAGACCTTTAGGAAGGAAAATAAATACAGTAAGTGAGAAATGAAATCATTTCATGTTTGTTTTGGCCGCGGCTTAAACAAGCTGTTTTTCCCGCCGATGTGACCTCATAGAAGTCCAACATACAGAATATCAAAGAGACAGCAGAGACCAAACTGGTCTTTCTTTATGTGAATGATTGAGAATTTAAAAATAAAGAGCACAAACTTTCAACTCGCATTTCTGATCGGTTCCTGGATGCGAGCGTGAGAGTCGACTGTGACTGACCTTGAGAAAGTGTCTCCTCTTTCTTTGGTAACATGCTGTACTGTATTTGTAAGATTTATAGTGGTATTTGAGCTCGAGATGTTTTTTGAGACGAGTCTTACACTTGACGAGGTTCAAAGCAGACCTAAATGTATAAAATAACTCTGCAGAATATACTATATATATATATATATATATATATATATATATATATATATAGTCAGCCAAAAAATGTATACACGCTTCAGTATGATGTATATTATATACATCATACTGCAGTGTGTATACATATATACTGTACATATCAATATATATAAAGTATGTATAAAGTTTTTTGGCTGACTCTGTATATAGGTATAAAAAATACATTTTCAAATCCATCTCTAACCAAAGTTCTCAAGTTATTGACAAATCCCAGAGCGAAAACTCTTGTGTTCTGAAGTTGTTGGAAAATTTGCCTTGTGATTGGTACAAAGCAGTAAAACTGACACTGGAGACTCCTTCCATAAATAATAACTTAAATAAACATCATCTTGCAGAAAGCAGAAAGCTCTCTAACACTATAACATGGTTTCTGTAAAATGTGTTTGCACTTATAAAGTGATCAGTGTACAAGTTCCTGTGAGTCGGCTGTTGTTACAGAAATGCACATTAACACAGACCTGTGATTTGCTTCTGCTTCTGTACAGCTCGACATTAAGAGTTGCTGCGTTGGAGATAACTCTACAGTTCTGTTCTGAGTGACAAGTTGCCAAAATGAGTTAAAGTCCCAAAATTTCATATACAGTTCATACATAAATGTTTATATGCAGTATTTTCCTAAATGAATAGTGAACCTGTACATGTGTGCTGTATATACAGAAGAACCTCGGCATACTGTACAAATTCTATCCGTTTATCCAGAGGCGAGTTCTTAAGGCAAAATCGTTTTGTTGATTTATTTGTATATTATTTTACAGCCACCCAAAAATATGACCGATTGTTACAATTTCTATATTACACTATAATCACAGAATTACGCAATACTCATATTTTTTGAAAATAATAACAATCAAAACAATGTGTTTGAACAAAATGTTCGATTCGGTTCATCCACCCGGAAGCCAAAGCACATTCCTTGCAAAAATTGAGTTCTTGAAGAGAAGAATTCTCAAGGCAATATCTATAAACCCCAGCGCTCATATTTATTTATTTATTTATTTATTCATTCATTCATTCATTCATTCATTCATTCATTTATTTCTTTTTTGCAGTAAAAGCCTACACACTGTAGATGTGCTGTATCACGGTTAAATGAGTCACTAACTTAATTTAGAAAGCAATTTTCTGTCTGGAATAAATGATCATTCTATTTATTTATTTATTTATTTACAATTTCTCAAGTGGCTTCTGCAGACTCAGTAATGCTAATGCCGATTCCGTTACTGTAAATTTACATAAAACAATAGGGATATTGTTTATGTTCAAGAACGGTGTCTTAAACTTTATGTATTTATTTATTTATTTATTTGTCACCTGCTTACTGAACAGAATGCGGCAGCTAAACTCTGAAATAAACCTTATTGTCAATTTCAGCAACTAGAAGTCATTTCCTTGTTGCCCTGGCAGCTGTTTTATAAGATAAATCAACAGTTACGCTAATGCGCGTACAGTACAGTACGTGCGGCCCGTTAGCGTCGCGCGTCACCCGAATGAAGGACGGGATGTTTCTGAGATCCGGCTCGAACCTGTTCCCATGCAAATAACCTTTTGATTAGATAGTACACCTACCTGAGGATCCATCAGGTTCTCGAGCTTCATGAGGAGACGTTGTGATTTAAACGACTGTAACTTTGCGCGCTGTAATAAGTACAGCGTGACTCTTTCGACCTCCGCGAGAGCAGGCCGGTGTGTGCGGATCATGCTGTTCTGAGCTGTTTAAGTCTTTCTCAATTGCCTTTGAACAGCATGAAATTTAGACACACACAACACTCACACACACTACTCTCACACACACACACACACACACACACGAAATATAGGACCTAGCTCTTATTTTTAGTCGAGGGCAACATTTTCATTGTTTTGTGACTCTGAGTGCTGTACATACAGTAAAATATGCACATGTGGCAGTTTTTGGAGTTACTGTACTCTTTCTCCTAAGCTCTAGAAACACACACACACACACACACACACACACAAACACACGTGCATGGTCTTGCGTAAACTGTATTTTCTGCTTACTGCACATTATTCTATTTATTACTTATTTGACTTTATTCATCTCCTCTATTTTTTTTTTTACTCTATTTTGCCATTTTTCCGTGACAATGCCTGAAGCGATGTGTTTAACTGCCATGTCAAATTACTTGTAAGCAGTATCTTACCTGACTGATACATTTTTAATCTGATTTAAAATCAGATTAAATCTGGTACACGTACTGTAGAACCGCGTTCTGCTTCTACACGAGGCGTTGAAAACGCGCTGCGTGTCTGAGTGTCCTCAGGTAGAGCCCTGCTTTTACTGGAGGATTGGTTTAGGAGTATTTTCAAGCATCAGAGAAATCATTTAGTAAGAGTGGGCGTGGCTAAACTAACAGGTGGGTGCTTAGCCCAGGTTATGCGCTAAAAAAACTGTAGGCCAAAATCGATGTAACTTTTTTTTCTCCAGAAAAATGCATTAATACAAGAAATCTTACCCGAAGAAATTAAGCAGACAATGTATTGAGAATATTCAATATATGTATTGAAAACGGGTTGAGCACGCTAGCCGAGGAGGCAATAAAATGCCGTAAACTTTTATATCAAACACCTCATTGATGGTGAAGTGACTGATGCAGAAGAACAAACACCGACACCAAGTTCTCTGTGGATTATGAATAATTTCAAGCCAGTTTTGCATGATGATGTGACAAAATGGATGGACAGATATTCAGATAGACAGAAAAATGTTTCTGAGACTGGTTTCGGTTCCTCCAATGTAAAGATATCATCGAAAGAGCGAGTTCTGACCAACATACTGCACAAACAAAACTTCTCTTTTATTTATATACTGTAGATAGGTACTGTAAATGTCACTAGCTCGCCAGATGTTCCCCCTCCACACCACTAGAGGTCCCCATAACCTGGGTACTAAGCTATCTCTCCTGAGTTCTATCACTTCCTCATTTAGAAACACTTTTCAGTGACCGTATATGAAGTCTTAAATTCTTTTAGTCGGTTAAATCCTTTCTCTTCCTGCTTTTTTCAACTACAAATTAGCTTCATATCTTCTTGTTTCGTCTGTAAATTTTTTAACTACACTACACATAACTTTCCTCCGTAATAAGTGCATTTGCAGAGAAAAATCTTGCTTCATTTCCATCGAGTGTCTCCGGCCATATTTGGAAGCTGCGTACGGTTCGAAACTGTTCCCAGATGTTCAGTAGTGACCCCCAGGATAATGGATGGAGCAGCAGAAAAAGCTGACTCTGGCGCCAAAAACAACCCGGGGTCAGAGAACGAAAGGTGACCGAGAGCCCCGGCAGTGCGGGAAGTCTGGTTTAGAAAATAAATCACGGCTTTGTAGTAATCTCTCTTTTCAAACTCGCTGTCTGGAGGCTGATTTATGCTTCCGCTTTTGGATGTAATCTAAACATGTGCACTAGGGGGCAGTGTGGTACGTTACTGATTGAAATAAATAAATGTAAAAAAAAAAAAAAAAGTGTGGTATTTTGTGGTACAGTGAGGACTAAAGAAAGGCTTCGAATCATTTAGAGTTGATTTTATTTTCTAATTCTGGATTCTGAAGGTCAAGAAGGTGTAACGTCGGCTCTGAGAAGGAAGCGCTGCTCAAAATCACAGCTAACGCCCTCGCTATAAAGCGTCGTCGTTTCCATAGCAACAATTTGTTTTATTTATTTATTTATTTATTTATTTATTTTCATTTCTTGGACTCTTTTCAATATTCCGACACTGAATATTTACTTTCTAACATAGCAAGTTAATCAGCCAGTAAACATTTACATGTGAAATTGTGAAAGCGTTAACGGGATAAAAGTACTTTAGGTTTGATATTAAACCCAAGAGAAGCTCTTAAAAAGAGAAAGAAAGGGTTGAATTAAAGGAGGGAGGATGTGCCTGAGGGATGCACGTGTTCATTCCACCAGGCAGGTCACATGACCCGCGGTCAGTCAGTCAGTCAGGTGACCCTCTCGGCGGAGCTTCATGAGATTCCCTGGTGTCCTCACCTTCAGGACCGTCAGCCTGATCGCGGGCGTCTCGTACGGACTCGGCCTCGGGCGGGTTTAATGAACGTCTGGTTCGTCCAGAACGTCTGTTTTTCCCCGTGTAACCCTGCATGATTCACTGCTCAGCAGTCACCTGAATCATCTTCTGCGTTCGCACAAACCCAAAATAAAGCGCTCCATGTTTAGAACTTAAACGTCGCGTTCCACGGCTTTCTGCAAACAGGACTTTTATGTTATTCTCATTCAGTTTCTCAGCTTGTAATGGACCTATGGGTCATTTCTTCTCTCCTGGTTCCTCGCCATTTCCCTGATGGAAACACGGAGAGTAGAGGTTGTTATTGTGCGACGCGGCGGCTCGCTTATCTCCTAACCGATCGCTGTTTGTTCGTAGTCGCATGCAGGAGTGGATTGTATTTGTATTGTGTTCCAGCAGGGACTGTTTCTCCTGTTTCACAGCAATAGAAGGTTACAGTATTATTATTTTTTTGCCTTTCTATCATTACTTCCTGGTAATACATTTCCTAATTTTGGATTTGTCTGCAATCAAATGCACTGTCTGCTGTGCTTCGATTAACTTACTGATGTCAGGAGACCCACGGTCAAGCAGGAAAGTTCTTGTTTCTGGTTTACTACCAGCAAAAGACTGAGGTTTTATATGTTTGGCCAAACGCCTGGTGTCATGTACTGTACATCTCTTACTGCAAAGAACATCCACCTGTTAACACGTCCTGATGAAATCCTGGAGAACAAAGAGTGGAAGTTGTATAGACGTCCGTCGGGAGTCGAAAATCCAGGAGGAAGATAGAAGCATCAAAGAGTTTACTCGTTTGGTATAAATAAATAAATAAATAAAACGCTAACGACATATTTATAAAAATGTGCTCTACCCCCACCCCCCATTTAAGAGTAATGTATTGAGTGATAGAAGAGAAGAAACACACGGATAACAAACGGAAAAAGTCATGCACGTAGGTTTTTGCAAGAAACGCCGCAGTGTGGAGAAAGTCCTCCTCCGACCAGCAGGAGGTGCTACGCCTACTTCCTGCAGTTTCCATAGGAAAATTCACACGTGCAGATTCTCCATGTGGCATCAACATATCCAAAAATATTCAATTACACATACAAAAGAAAAATGGGGGGGAAAAAAGTTCATCTACTATATGTTGTGTGTGTGGGTGGAGCCTAAATGTAACACCATGACATGAGCAAATTATAGAAATGTTAAATAATTTGCCACCATCGAGTCCTTGTGTTCGTTTCCACCCTGATCGTTTCTTAGCTGAGCAACGTTTTTATAGATATTAGGCGTTAGATGTTGAGTGTTAGCCCTCGCGGGCGTAACTCGCAGCGGCATAAAAGCCGAATAGTCAGCATCTCATCTTTCACACACTCATGCAATGTTTGTGTGCAGCTTGCAAAGCTGGCAGTTGTATAAGACTTGCAGCTTGACTGCATAAAACAGCGCTTTGCCTCCAGGACGGCGCCTTGGCTGGGATTCGGCTCTAATTTAGCACATGCTGGATCAGACGGGCCGTTTAGCGCCGAGTGATGTAGCGGCGTCCAGGCTCTGAATAATGCATTGACTGGAGCGAGTGACACTCTCTGGCTGAGTCAGGAGGAGACAGAGCGCTCTGCTGTGCTTTATACGTTTTCCAATGTTAATTAGTTAATGTTCTTTTCTGTAGCTCGTAATTCCAACCTCCAACTGGGAAGACACTCTTCCTCCCTTAACTACCGCACACCGTCAGGCATCGACTTCCAACATGGCCGACCAAGCGTTTCATTTAGATCGATCTACATACGCAGGGCTGTGCAAAAGTCTTGACCCCCTCCTTCATCTTCACAATCTTAAAGAACGAAATGGAAACAAATGTTTTAAAGGCTGCAAAGTGCCTAAAAGATACAATCTACTGTACAAAAAACTGGTTGCTTATGCAGCAGCCTCATTTCCCGTCTCGTCCATTCCAGCCACGCAGCATTACAGTACACCAACCACTCACCAGAACGATACGAAGATCATCTGTCAATATCTGCACCTGTTTCTCACTGGTTTGTGCCTTAAGGTAGATGTTTTTTTTTTGTTTTTGTTTTTTTTTTAAGCTTGAATGATTCATAGGTCACTGTGTGGCTTAAAAAATAAATAAATCAAAAATACATTCCTCAGGTACAGGGACTAGACTGAAAATCAAAGGCACGAACTTGTCAAAAACGAATGAGGGTCCTTTACTAAGCCTGGAGAACTATTCCACAAGACTGCATTAAAAATACAAGAAGGTCTGGATCTTTGGAATCGAAATATGAAGAAATCAGGTGAGGGGGCTCAAGACGTTCGCACAGTCCTGTATGTACCGTTTACCGCTCTGAGGATGAAAATATACATCGCTCTTCTTCACTGTTACAGGTTTTGCTTGTTGGTAACAAATGATAAACATCGAAGCGTCCATGTTTTTTCCCCAACGTTAGCGCTGGAATGCACAGAAGTCATGAAGAACTTGACTCCAACCTCCAACGTCTCACATCTGTCAAGACTAGGAGCGGGCATGGTCCAGATTTATGATCTAACTCTCCCCCTAGTTCCTCAACCTCGGCTGCCTCTCTCCAGTTCATAATTGGTCCCAAGTAAAGTTTTTCAACCTTCTTCGTACTGGTTTGATTTCAGAAGCTGCGTGAAATATTTATCCCAAAATATGACCCCTGACTCCAAACAGCGCAGTTACTCAAAATGGATGGCTGCAGTACTGTAAATGCATAATACAGTAGCACCAGACGTTAATATTAACGAACACAGGCTTCGTTTGTCTCCTGAGCTTCTCTGCAGGAAAGTAAACGCACCCTCGACACACATGCTTGTTTTTTGTTTTGTTTTTCCCCATGATGCACGTCTCTAATATCGACTGGACGAACCTTTCAGGATCGCTTTATAAGGAACTAAAAGACAATCAGAGACCGTCAGTGTGCCTGCTGTGTACTGTATATCTGCGCTCCTGCGTTCGTCCATGGTGGTTCCTCCCCGGTGCACGGCCTCGCAGGGTTGCCTGGAGATTAGAGATTTGTGGACAAAGCTGCTAGAGTGACGGAGAGCATGACAGATAGACCGAGAGAAGAAGAAGAAGAAGATAACAAAAAGCAAGGGCGAAGCAGCGTGTGCGATGATTGACGGGCGCTCTTTTCCCTTTTCAGCGACGCGCCTCCCACTTTCCGCGCGAATCCGAGCAAAGGCTTCCGGACGGAGGTGGGCATTCGGCGGTTGAAGCCTTGCAGGAGGGGCGTCTTTTGTGATGAAATGCTGAGCGCTCGGGAGAGAAAAAGGGCGGGAGGCTGCCGGATCCCCCGTTGCCATGGTGACTTTTGTGCCTGGCTGAGCGGCTGCTGTGTGTGTGACAAGGAGGCGGCGGAGGACCGTGGCTCAAACCAGTGCAGGAATTCGGCCGGAGAGGAACGGATCGCAGAGCGGCCGGAGGTGGACGCGACCTCGATGCGGCCCACGGGATCCGAAGACGTCTCGCTCTGCCGCTGATATTGAACTTGAGCAACTCTGCGATTGGACTTGGGATTCTCGAAAGCTGGCTTTGCATGTTTTCGTCAGACTTGGATTTATCCGGACAGATCATCCCCGTACTCTCTCATCAATCGGGAATTGTTCGGGCTCTCGGAACGCTTTCATCTGCACAGCTTGAAAACCAGCCACCGATGATGTAAGTACGACGGAAACGGATTGATTTATTTCCGTTCGCTGAAAGTTTGAAAGGAATTTGAAAGGAACGGTGCTGATAGCGAGGGAGGGGCAGGGAGTGTGAACAGGAACAATGTTTCCTTCCTACTGCCCAGCTTTGATTTGGTATTTTTTTTGGATGGAGACACCATCAGGGCACAAATAGGTTCAGAGGCTGGATCGATACTCCGTCCCATTATGCAGTCGTGTGCATACAGGCTGCGAATCAGCCAGCCATCGATCCTGTAGATTTCACTAGTAATTAAAGCGGCTATGCGTCTAACAGATAGCACCGGAGACTTTGATTGAAGTTCTGATCTTCTCAGTTTGAGCAGTTTACGAGACCCGATGTGACTTGTTAAATGTTCGATGTTTCCTGAAGAACAAAAGTTTCCTGAAGGTTTAGGAAGATCTCCCTGACACCATGGAGCACATGATGAAGCTGACTGATGCAGGACTTCAGCTGTCTTGTTGTATCGCGCTGATACCCGAGCTGATGATTCACTTTCAATTCCAACTGGAACTGCACTGAGAGGTTCAGAGATCTGAGTTATGGTCTGCAAGCGCTATGGGACTCTCTCTCTCTCTCTCTCTCTCTCTCTGTCTGTCAATCTTTCCCTCAGAAGCAGAAGACAAAATACTGGGCTAAAGAAATCATTCTATCATTGGTGCCATACACTTGTAGAAGAGACATCGAGCAACTCTACATCAGAATGTCTACATTAGACATTTTAAAAAATTTGTACTTTAAAAAGTTTATTTAGGATTATTTTATGTTAGATTGTTACAGCAGCTGTAAACATTTATACCCACATGCAGCTTGTCCTTTTCTTTTTCTTAAAATGCAATCAGTTGACGTGAAGCATCCACTGTACAAGTCCCTGTCGTTACTATAGCAACCGCAACTTACAGTACCACCTCTCCGCTTTCAGAGTGACACTGTGAGCTTGTGCATAGAGAAGAGGGCAGATAGCGCCGTCGTCCGAGTGTGTCACGCCCGGTTCCCACTTTTTCCTGATTTTTGCTGCAGTTTCAGTGTCCACGTCGTTAGCTACAGTGAAAAGGATAAAGGGAAGGGAAGTACCGTGGTTCTACATCAAGGCATGACGATTTGGTACATTAAGGACACTTAATGTGAGTTACTTACAAATTTGCAAAAGGTGCAAATCACTACGGGTCACCCTGACACACCCTGATACACAGCCATGATCTGATTATAAATCATTGCGATCTGTAGCAAGCATCGTTGAAGTGTAAGCCTGTAAGGAAACACGTGCTAATCCTGGCCTCCGCAGCTAGCTGCCACCGGGGGCAGTGGTAGTTCAGTGGGTTTAGTCTCTGAGTTACTGATCAGAAGGTCAGTGGTTCAAGCCTCAGCTCCACCACGTTGCCAACACTGGGCGCTTTTTAACCAGGTCTCCTCCAGGGGGCGCCGTGTCATAGACCATGGAACCCTATGACATTCCTACCATGGAACCCTGAAGAAGCAGTTTCACTGTACTGAGATGTTTATATGACAAATTCTAGCAGTAGCTCCGGTTTGATAGAGCAAGCGCAGGTTAGCTAGCAAGTGTCAACTCGTAACGCTAAATTAGAGAGAAAATGATGAAAAAGAAAAGAAATGCATGGAAAAAAAGTGATGCTCTTATTAAAGATTCAGATCGAACAGCACTGTGGTTATTATAAGCAAGTAATTTAATCGATGGGTCAGTATTTGATTCAGAACCTATTCATATTTTTTTTCATGATTTACTGTATAGGTAAACTTGCAAATGGGTGGCATTGCAAATGAATCAATACTTTATTATCATTTGAAACATGCAGTGGTACTGCACATTCAGAACGAAATTACACTGCAGCTGGCTCACTGTTTGGACCCGGTACTGACACAGGGTGAAAAACTATTCATAGCACGACTGATTAAACGTAAATATCAAGCGCTCTAAAGGTCATAAATTGCTTGAAAAATCTAGCACAGTGTTGGAAGAAAATTTTCTCGCATATTTTTCGAGAGTATCGCATCCTCTTTTTGTTTTGAGTTAAAGAGCGTTGGGTGCAATATCGCCATCTACTGGACCGGAGTGTGGAGCAGAACATTACTGCTTTGTAAAGGCGTCACATTTAAACATTCAGCAAGACAAGTTACACGACATATCGCTGCTTAAGATAAATCAGACAAGAAAAATTTAGTTCGGAATCGAATGGAAAATTGCAGAAAAAAAAAACGGAATCAAATCGAGAGTGTACTCATGATTCACAGCTCCAGCACACAGGCCACTTTTAAAATCTTATCAATTCATTTGTAGCTATAATGTGCAAATCAACATCATGTGTTTTTGGAGACATCTCAGATTCCAGATCGTCCTCAGGGGGGAACCTCAGACGTTCCCAAACCAACCCGGCGAGATAAACTTATCAGCAGGGTTCATTCCGGGGTTTCCGTCCAGCATGGTATCAGACTCGAGTGGTATCTGTCGCTCTTTTCTTTCTGAAATAAATAATGAATTATTCAGTTATTTGTCACGTGTGCCTTACACCACAGTCAAACTGTTTGTCCGCATATCCCAGTTAGGAAGCTGAGGGTCAGTCAGGATACAGCGCCCCCTGGAGCAGATAGGGTTAAGAGCGTCGATTAAATGCTCAACAGTGGCAGCTTGGCGGTGCTGGGGATTGAACCCCCAACCTTCTGATCAGAAGCCCAGTAACCCACAGCCTTAACCAATTGATCCTCCACTGCCCTGTACCGTGGTACCTCAGCATACGAACGTAAGAGTTTTCACCTTAAAAACTGAAATTCTGCAAGAAATTCGCCTGGGTTTACGAAGCATTTTCGGCATACTGTGGAAGCAGCCGCACTGAACACGTTGCTGTACGTCCAGGAGCTGTTCGAAATGTGTTTGCACGCGCAGAGAGCCAAGCAAAACCGGTTTACATTTTTTTGTGCGTGCATTTTGTGCGAGCAGCAAGGACGGTAGCAAGAAGAAAACGGAGCCGCTTTCAGTTTGGTTTTTAAAGCAGCCGGTGCAAAGAGGAATCATAAGTTAAGGTTATGTGAGGTTTAATGTCTATTTATTTCATATTTGACTTCATTTGTGTGTCTTTTTTATAAATGTTTTGATTGTTTTTAGGGTGGTTGGAACCCAATCTGCCTTTCCATTATTCCCTATAGGAGAATGCGTTTCGTAACCCCAAACTCCGCCTTTATTCAATTATCCACTGTAATTATCGTGCCGTACAGCGCTGAGCTCCGACTGTATCATGGAGTATCAGCTTATTTCAGCTACTCGTGTAGCGGCTGAGCTGCTCTTCCTCCTCCGGCGTATGAGATGTTGTAATTATGCAGCTGCACTGATGGAGAACCGCCTGGTGCTTGGGTGATGTGTTAACTGCGCGGTGTGGGCGAGTTACTTTCTATAGTTTTTATTCAAGCATGTTTGTTTCTTGTGAAAGATCAGTGAAGAGTGAAGCACCGCAGAGTTAAAGAGTGCGCTGTGGTCGAACGCCGAGGTTTCTGATGCTTCCCTAATGTTCTTTCTGGCACTGGTTTGCATGTTGATTGCTCTAATCTCTCCTTCTCTCTCTCTCTCTCTCTCTCTCTCTCTCTCAGGAGCTGCAGTTTGAGAGACTGACTCGAGAGCTGGAGGCTGAGCGCCAAATCGTCGCCACTCAACTGGAGCGATGCAAACGAGGATCTGAGACCGGAAGCACCATGAGCAACATAAGGTAAGGATTTTCTCATATGCGCGCGCGCGTGTGTGTGTGTGTGAGAAAGACAGAGAGTTATTAAAAAAAATCCGTCTCAGTGTGAGATATGTCTGAGTATGGTATGGTGTGATACCTTTGGGAATCCAAAATACAGTTTTCTAGGTTGTGTGTGTGTGCATGTGTGTGTGTGTGTGTGTGTGTATTCTCTACCTGAGTTAGGCCAGCAGGGTTTCCACATGAAAGGAGCAAGGAGCAGGTCTCGGGGAGGGTTCGCCTGCCTCCCCGAGCCACATTGACATTTTCTGCATGAAGAAGTAGCAGCTGGGTCTCCGTACATAGATATACATACACACACACACACACACACACACACACACACACACACAAACGAGCAGTGATATTTCTGCATTGTCGGAGTGGTGGTAGTTGTGGGTGGAGTTACATTGCTATAAATAATAACGATAAGTAATAATAAATAAAACACCCTCCACCTTAATGATGATTCAGTTTATGCAAATTAGAGGGAGGGGCCAGTGCTCTGGGGAAGGGATGACGCAACGTTAAATGCAAAAGCAAAATTTAAACAGTACAATTATGAACGATACAATTATCATTAAATGTAATGTAATATAATTTGTAAGGAATGAAAACAACCTCTGCCATGAGGTTATAGAAAAATATTCAACTATATGATTACCGTTCTGATTATTCTCAGAATAATGTACCTGAGCATCCTGAAGTGGTTTATACAGCGCTGGAACTGGCGACTCCTTACATTATTGTTAAATAAACACATTTAACGGAGGGAAAAAATATTTAACGATTGCATGTGTATTTGTTTGAGCGTCTGCTGTAGACGTCCCTGTGACTGAACCGTTACTATAGAAACAATAACATGTAAGCGATAACTGTTCATATAATATGTACTATAATAATGTGTTAGCATTAATGCTGTTTAATGCTGTTAGTAGCTGATTGAGAGTCTGACCAATCAGAATCCAGAATAGAGCTGCGTGCGTTTTAATAGATTTCTTTTTTTTTCTCGATGTAGCCGATCTTTTGTCGGTCACTTCAGTCAGTTGACTACTGAGTCAGTTTTTGATTCTGAATCAATTCAATTATTTAGGTAAACTTGCTAATATCAAATGCTGATACTAAAAGTGATATATAAATATACTACAGCGTTAGCAGAAAATACAAACCGCTGCAATTATCCACAGATACTCTACTTCTGCTTTGCGAGAGTATCGCTTCCACTTTTTTGGAGTTCATGAGCGCTGTGTGTATGTGTGGTGCAGCGCTGCCACCTACAGGCCTGGAGTGTGGAGCAGGACTTTGCTGCTTTGCGCGAGACATGACATTCAAACAGTTAGCCAAACAAATTACACAGGAGTTCAGTGTTTATTAGATAATTTTAGTAGTTTGTAAGAATTTAAACCCTGGAGGAAATATATGAGACAAATCAGACAGATGAATCGAATCAAAAATCAAAAATTTTATGAAATCGAATAAAGAGTATGTCTATGATTCACAGCTCTAGCACAGAAGACATTTTTTAAATTAATTTATCCGTTAATTCATTTACGTTTTCGGGATTTATTATGCGTATAACTTGCATATAATTTTTTTGAAATTTCATGTGTTAAGTTTGATTTTAACCTTCACCGCTTTAAAGTCAAATTTGTGAACGTACAAATGACACTGCAGTATTTACGATCTTTATGATTTTTTTTTTACACACTTTAGTGTGTAAACAATTTGATTACTGATACATAAACAGTAAGTGAGTTAAAGGCTTTAATCTGATTTAAATACCATAATATCAGAATCAATAACACCACTTGCACTGGGGGTTTTTGTCACGTCCCCTGTACAGTCCTGACCTCACTTTAAGACATGTTTGGGGCATTAAAGGAGTTCCTGGGGGGCCGGCGTTTCAGATCATGGCTAAGAAAACTTTCTACCTTGATGGTGTCCAAGCGCTAGTGACACACTGGGGTAAATACATTAGTGTAGCAGGAGATTATATGGAGAGATAAAGAGAGATTCTACTCTCAGAACTGTGTTCTGTTATTCTGCACAATCAAAAGTCCCGCTTTGACTCGAACGCCTTTCGTAATAATCCGGTAACGATCCTGAGTCGTGAGTTTGAGCTTCACTTCCTGACTAAAATGTCATTCCAGGTCTCTTGAAGTCGATAGTAATTAGCCACGATTAGCCGTCACACATCCACGTCGTCCGCGGCTGTTAATTACGTTTAGCTGTTAGCGAGTGTGTGTGTGTGTGTGTGTGTGTGTGTGTGCGTGCGAAACTCAGGCTTTCCTGTTGGAGCGTGGAACATGCTGTCTCGTAAAGGTCTATTAATTAGTTTGGAGGAGTGTTGATGGTCTTGCTCACACACACACACACACACACACACACACACACGCATGCACAAACACATGCATACACACACACGCATTTTTATATTGACATTCCTGGCTTGGCAGAAGGTTGACAGCTTCACGTGGCATCTTTTAAACAAGCAGAATAACGATGTTCAATTATTAAGAAGTTCTGCAGTGCAGTGACACTCGAGCATCACTCAGAAGTGTGTGTGTGTGTGTGTGTGTGTGTGTGAGAGAGAGAGAGAGAGAGAGCGCGCAGAAATGTTGAGTTGAGAGGTGTCCCATTCTGCATCTTTCTGCTCTCACACACACACACACACACACACGCACACACACACACACACGCACGCACACACACACACACACACGCACACACACGCACACACACTTGCCCTGCAGAGGAGATGATTCTTCGACTGAAAAACTGTGGGTGAAGCCTGCAGGGAGCGCGACCGTAAGTCACTCTGCGCTGGCAGGAGAAAAGCCTCCGAGCCTCAAGGTTCCTGTCGAGAGCTGGCAACCGGGCCGGACTGTAACGCTGAACG
>CM059226.1:1738762-1768762 GCA_030347435.1 Clarias fuscus | reverse complement strand
ATTTGAGATTATTTCCTTATGTAAACTACTGTATGGCTGCGCGTTTTGAAAACTCACAGTGGGATGATTCTGATACGTATTGTGATTGTGGTTTAAACTGCAATATTTAGCTACCAAATGTTCTATCTTGTATTCAAATGTGTTTATTGAGGCTAACAGCAAATAATGGTGCAAATGGTTTAATGTTTAGCAATATTTATTTATTTATTTATTTATTTATCACCTGATCTTTTTTTTTTTAATTGACAAACTCTACATAGATTCCCGACTTAGCATACTGTATATCACCTGTTATAAATTAAAACCTTTTGTGATTAAATAATGGCGTAGGCCCATAGTGCAATTAACATTATTGTGCAGTCAATCCGCTCCTTGCGCCATGCCGTGTGACGTACTTCCGACCCTGTACAATGCTGCTCTGCCATTCATGCTCTTCTTCTTCTTCACTTCTGGTCGCTGGCTAGCGGGTTCTTGGTGGCTCTTTCGCAATGACTGCACATAAAAAAAAAGTGTCACATGTCACTGACATAACAACGGCTTACAAAAAAACAGTTAAACGCTAAAACACAAAAAGCTAACGATGTAGCTGATTTAAAGCACTTATATTATTAAGACATAACGTTACCTAACTTAAGCACATAACGCGAACATGTACACTGAAAGGAAACTAGCGTCTGATAATAATAATAATAATAATAATAATAATAATAATAATAATTTTTATTTATATAGCGCCTTTCCAGAGCTCAAGGACACTTATTATTACAAATCCGGTAAACATCCATCATGTTCAGTTTGGGGAGCTCCTGCAGACATCTGATGATGATGAGGAAGATGATGGTAATTATGGTGATGATGATGGTGATAATAATGGTTATGGTTATGATGATGGTGGCGGTGACGATTATTTTGATAATGGTGGTGGTTCATGATTATGGTTACGATGATGATGGTGATGATGATGATTAAGATCATGAAGATGATGATTATGGTGGTGGTGATGTTGATGCTGAAGATGATGGAGATGATTAAGAACATGAAGATGATGATGATGATGATGATGATAATGAAGATGGTGGTGATGATGGTGGTGATGATAATGATGATGATGATAATGAAGATGATGAAGATGATGATTAAGGTGATGACGATGATGATGGTGGTGGTGATGATGATGATGATGATGATGATAATGAAGAAGATGATTAAGGTGATGACGATGATGATAATGAAAATTATGGTGATGATTAAGATCATAAAGATGATGTAATGATGATGATAATGTTGGTGGTGGTGATGATGATGATGATGATGATGATGATGGAGGTGGTGATGATAATGATGATGAAGATGATGATGATGATGGAGGTGGTGGTGGTGGTGATGATGATGATGATGATGATGCTGATGGAGGTGGTGATAATCATAGTGATAATGATGGTGGTGGTGGTGGTGATGATGATGATGGTGGTGGTGGTGATGATGATGATGATGGTGGTGGTGGTGGTGGTGGTGGTGATGATGATGATGATGATGATGATGATGATCGAGTTGATGATGATGCTGATGATGATGGTGATGATCATGATGATGAATGTGTTGATGGTGGTTCATGATTATGATGATTGTGATGATGTTCAGTATGGGGATTAAGTTTTAAGGTTTGTTGCTTGGATACGTAACTAACTAAATGACTAAAAGTTTGAAAATGTTGAAAATTGTAAAGAATCCACTTTAGACCAGGTAGAGGAAAGAAAGAATAAAAAATGATTTAAAAACAAACTCCTATGCCATTCAGTGCTCTTTTGTTTACTGTGATCCGGTCAGTTCTTGTCAGATTCCACGTGAACATGTAAATTATTACAGAAAAACCTGCACGTAACAAAGACTGGAGCTGAAAGGTCGCGGCTTCCTCCGTCCAGCGCGGTGGAAATCACCCTCCACTGTTTGATATCTCAATCAAGCATTTCCTACGTTTAGACTGATCCTCACCCTGCGTGCCCCCATTCCAGACTGTGTGTGTGTGTGTGCGCGTGTGTGTGTCTGTACATCAACACGGCGTGTTTCCCCAGAACATCTGCTCTCTCAGCGGGCCGCGAGCCGCGTGTTTCCTCGTCGGTCTGCTCTCGTCTCTAAACGCTGGCTGTGTTTAGAAACATTAAGGCGAAGTCATGTGCTGGTTCTGTATTTCCAGCTCCCCACAGTTCCATCGCTCTCGGCCAAATGCCTACACTTTATTATTCAAATTGGATAATGGGGGGAGTGTCGAACGCTCCTGCGCCGCAATTCAGCCGCCTGAAGCACGACTGGTCTGCTTTATCTGTAAAACTGTGAAACTCAGGCTGCCGCCGTGCACGCGTCTAATGACGTTATTTTTTTTTTCATTAAAAAAGAGGACAGTTATGTTAATGGTGTCTGAGTAGGAGTAAAGATCACTAAGTGTGTGTGAGAGCGAGAGAGAGAGAGAGAGAGAGAGAGAGAGAGAGAGAGATGGCAGCTCTTGAATCCATAATAAACTAGCGTTAGGACGCGTTGTTGACGGTTACAGAGTTTGTAGAAATAGTTAAAAGGTTAAAGCTAAAAATAAACGGATGAGCGTCGATGTTATTATTTCAGGTTGAAGCCGACGTCCTGTACTGCTCGGACCGCTGTGGATGTGTTTGCTCTCACAGCCCGTGTTTTATTACTGCTTTAATTAGCACCACGGTTTGGGAACATATGAGACAAACTGGTTTTAAACTTCCGCAGTAAACTATCGCGTTGATTGGCTCTGTTGAGTGATGCATATAGCCACGCCCACCTCCAGGGCAAAAGCACTGCGAAAAAAGCGTCCGAAAAACGAGGGCCGCTGTGGGGTAATCTGCCACAAAACTGCTCATAGTGTCCCTCTGCTCAACATTTTGATTTCATTCTTTTGGTGCAGGCAAATTTCAGGCAAATACAGAAGGACTGGCAAAGTTTCATGACATTCTTTCACAAAAATCGGGCTGGACTGATATTCAGAGATACAGACAGACAGACTGGTTTCTGGTTCTTCAGTGTGAAAAACGTAAAGATTTCATGGGAAGAGCGAGTTCTGACAAACGTACAGACAAAACCTTTCTTTTATTTATACTGTATAGATGCCGCTTGGAGACCTTTTACTCCACTAACAATCGACAGAATGGTCATGAAATTCAAGCAGCAGTTTATTCACAGTATATGCACTAAAAATAAAGGCCAAAAAAATCAACAATAATTATAATAAAATTTATATAAATTGTTTTTTTTTAATTTTAATAATTAATCTCTGGAAGGGGCGGCACGGCCTTGCACCTCCAGGGTTCGGGTTCGATTCCCGGCCAGACTCGATTCCCGTCTCTGTGTGCATGGAGTTTGCATGTTCTCCCCGTGTTTGGTGGGTTTCCTGCGGGTTCTCCGGTTTCCTCCCACAGTCCAAAGACATGTAGGTTAGGTTCCCAATGTGGCCGTACACACACCTATGAGATGCACGCACATACACACACAAACTCTCTGCGCACACATGATGTCATGTGACCTGATGAGTCCAGATTGAGTCTATTCCAGAGTGATGGGCGTGTCAGGGTAAGAAGGCCATCATGCATAGTGTCCACTGTACAAGCCTCTGGAGACAGTGTTGTTATGACCTGGTGTCGCTTCAGTCGCTCAGGTCGAGACTCGGCAACGTTATGTGGCGATAAAATGAAGTCACATGACCACCTGAATGTACTGAATCACCAGCACATCACATCTAAGGAGGGTTTCTCTTCGCTGATGGCACGCGCCATATAGAGTGTGACTGAGTGGTTCCGGGGGATTGGGGAGAGATTTTATTATGGAAACACTTAAGGAAGGAGTCTCTAGCGTCAGCACTTTGTAGCCGTTTGAGGTAAAGTGGTGAGTTTTTAAACATCTTCAGATGAGATGTTCACTCTTGGCCGTTTCTGTAACGCAGTAACCTGGATGTGCGGTTGGTTGTTGTTTTGTCCTCCTCTCCATCACACTGTCCTGTCACTGAAGACTTCCCCGTTGTGGAGGTTTGTACTGTACGTGAGCAGGGGAACTGGATATGGGGGAGTTTACGGTAATCGGAAACGACCCTATTCTCTAATTCAGGCGTCCCGAGAGTTCACCGTGTGTCCTCGTGTTTCACTCTCGGTGTTTTCATTAAACAGCCGAGTCTGAAAAAAGGATCGACCGGAGAGAGCGCTCTGAATTCGGTCTCTGTGGCGGAGTAATAAGCCTCTTAGAGACGCAGCGTGTGCAGGCCTGAGACAGCATTACCCTCACTTAAACAGAGAGACGCATTCCAGGGCAAATTATGGCATCAAAGCTTTTTCACGTTCGCCGAGTGCAATGACATACTGTACAATTACATTTAGGATCAGAATATATGTGTAAAGCAAACAGTGAGGACGGCTGAATATTATAAAAAAGAGCATGCAGTGCTATTTACTGGACCAGTGCTAGCTGCTAGCTTAAACTGAGTTTATGAAGACAAATATCAGGATAAGGACAACTAAATGAACAGAGCAAAGAGTACGCTCGTCTGAAGATCCTGAAAACATGAAAGCTGGAGATTTACCTCTGATGGGTGTAAAATGCTGACACTGGAGACTCCTTCCATTAATTTTACTCACTCACTGTCCATACCGCTTAATCCTGTATTCAGAGTCACAGGGGGCGGAGCCTATACCAGGAGACTTAGGGCACATGGCAGGGTACACCATGGACAGGGTGCCAGTCCATCGCAGGGCACAGACACACATACACACACACACTCACTCATTCACACACTACGGCCAATTTGGGAACGCCAATTAGCCTAATCTGCATGTCTTTTGGACTGTGGGAGGAAACCCACCAAGCACGGGGAGAACATGCAAACTCCATACACACAGAGACGGGAATCGAGCCTGGTCGGGGATCGAACCCGGACCCTGGGGGTGCAAGGCGACAGTGCTGACCACTACACCACCGTGCCGCCCATTAATGTCAGTGTACAATGTTAATATTAAAAATAAAGTTGAGTTGAGTAATGTTACATAAATCTCCCCTTATAGAAAACAGAAATAAATAAATACACAAAGAATAAAAAAAATTATAGATAGAGAGATAGATAGATAGATAGATAGATAGATAGATAGATAGAGAAAAGACAGAATGAAAGAGTAAATGAAAGGATGAATAAAAGAAAGAAGAAATCAAAGAATTTCAGGATAGAAATTAAGAATAAAATTATAGAAGAATAGATGCATGGATGGATATAAATAATTAAGTATTGAAAGTAATAGAAAAGTAAACAGATAGATAGATAGATAGATAGATAGATAGATAGATAGATAGATAGATAGAAATAAGTACTGAAAGAAAAAGAAAGAAAGAAAGAAAGAAAAATAATTAAAAATAATAATAAAAAAATAAACAGATAGATAGATAGAATTAACAACCAAAAGAAAGAAAATGAAAAAAGATCAATCAATAGCTAAATGGATGAATAGATAGAATTAAGTACTGAAAGAAAGAAAGAAAGAAAAAAGAGTGGATAGTAATATGAAAAAGAGCAAAAAAGGACATAAATAAAATATTGATATAAAAAATAAAGTGTAAATTAAACGTAAAGCTGGACGAACAATGTTATTTTTAAAAGCTATTGAAAGTCTGTACTTTTAAAATGAAAGAAACTAAATCATGTATTAAGTGAATAACGAGGTGAGGAGAGAGCTCCGGTGTGCGTGGGGAATAACGGCATGACTCCTGACTTCAGCGCATTGATTTATAAACAAGAGGTCGATTCAGGGGGTAAGTGAGGACAGGTCCGGTGTTCCGACAAGAGCCTCCAAACACTCGATTATCATGCAAATGGAAAGGGAACGAGCGCACGGAGCGGGCCGAGGGAACCCGACCTCTCCGCGAGCCCTTCACTGTGTGTAAAACCATCATTTACATGGTGAAGCACGGCCACCACGCTACAGGGTCCGGCACAACGTCCGACTTCCTCTTCCTCCTTCTGGACTCCAGGGGCACAGAGTCTCCCCTTTGTCCTTTTCATGGGATACAAGGAGGGTTTTTAATAGAGAGGAGGAGTGGAAACTAGAAAAGATAGCACAGAGAACAAAAAGAAGGAACGAATAATTGACAGGCAGGCAGACGGATGGTCAGGCAGACAGATGAGCAGCCAGGCATATACAGGATGAAAGAGATAAAAAAGGAAAATGACAAAAAGAAAGAACAAAAGGAAGAAAAAGAACTAAAGATGGAGGTAGAAAATAAGAAAGCAAAAGAAAGAGTAATGGAGTTGTAAGAGAAGGAAGCAGACAGACAGAAAAAACCAAGATATACAGTAGAAGACAGACATATAGTCAGATGGAGAGACAGACGGACAAACTAACTGTACAAGCTTTCGCACAAACAGAGAGACAGGTAAACAAACAGATGGACACAAAAACAGACATGAATGTACAGTATACAAACATTTGGAAAGATAGATTGTCAGGCAGACAGACAAATAAGCAGACAGACAGACGGCTAAACTAACATCAAGACAGATGGTCAGAAAGTCAAGCAGACAGACAGATAAATTGATACATAAACAAACGGTAGAACAGACAGACAGGCAGAAAGATTGACTTACGGTCAAGTGATAAAAGAGACGGACCAGGCGGATAGACAGAGAGATAGATAAAGGGAACAGAAGATGTAAAGTTTAGAGATAAGATGGGCAGACAGACAGACAGACAGACAGACAAATTAAAACAAGAGAGCGAAGAATAGAGACAGGCAGACAAATTGATTGTGCAAATGAGAGAGAGATAAAGATAAATGGGAACAGAGAGCGAATGACAGGCAGGCAGACAGACAGACAGACGGACAGACAGACAGTCAGACAGAGAAGTGTAGCTAGATAAATGGACAGAAGGACGTGTAGAAAAAATAGAGGAGATAAATAACAAAGGGAGAAGAAAGAGGCGAAAAGACAGCAACTGACCGGGAAAAGGGAGAGAGGAAGAGAAAAGGATGGAAAATTTGTTAGACAGACGGACAGACAGACGGACAGACAGACGGGTGGATTTTTGGAGAGAAGCAGAATGTGTTAAAGCCAGTATTATGTCACCTAACCAATCATCAGTCGTAAGGTCGTCTCCAACCTGGTACTGTGCAACGAAACTGGCCTATTAGCAAACACACACGCAAAATAAAGGTCACGAGCCACACTGGGCCAAGGGCACTGTGCTGTTAGCATCTTAAATGTCACTCAGCGCTAATTAGCTCGGACGAGCTCGGAGTGGAAGTCGTTGTGTTCTCCGCTTTGTTTTATTCACGGTTCTTCGATGATGGAACTCTGATCTCTACAGATCACCAGAGAGCCTTGAAGAAACATGCTCGACTCGCTTCTTTCGGCTCCCGGACGTACTAAAATTTTAGTCTGGCCCTGTTCATACAGAATTAAGGCTTGATGTAATCTGAAAGGATTACTGCTTGTTTTTGTTTTTTGTTTTTTCCCTTATAGTCATGGATTTTCATCATTCTTACAGTTAGTTTTGAGCCACACTTTCTATGTATGTAAGGTCTTTAAGATCCGTGTCAATAGGAATAAATGCACATCATCATCACTATCCTGTTGCGGTCGTTCGATGTCTCGATTAGCTTTTCAGCGTTTGATGAGGTGGAGTCAGTAAAAGACATGTGAGATGTTTGGATGTCTGCTGGTCAGTGCAGTGGAAAAAGAAAAAGCAGCTACGCTGGAGTTATGCAACTGTAGGATTTAATTGGCTTGAAATATTTTTAAAGGTTTGCAAAAGAATACTGTGTTGTGTGTGTGTGTGTGTGTGTGTGTGTGTGTGTGTGTGATAGAGAGAGATTCAGAAAGTGTGTGCGTGGCGGGGAGTGCGGTGGGGGGGAGGGGCGATGGTGGAGCGTTGGGAACCTTGGTGACCGAGAGAGAGAGTGTGGGTGTGTGTGTGTGTGTGTGTGTGTGTGTGTGTGTGTGTGTGTGTGTGTGTGTGTGTGCACTGCCGTGACATTAGCAGAAGTGAAGGCTTCATCTCCAGAGGCTGCGTTAGTGCAGTGATCAACTTTCAGGAACCTTGCTAAAGACTACGTAGCATGTAGGCATGGTTCAGGGTGTATGAGAGAGGGGGGGGCGGGGGGGGGGCAGAGTGAGAGAAGAGGAGGAAAAGAGAAAGAGTGAGCTCAGCAATGCCTCTGGACTTTTCATTTAAATTATTCGGTGACATTTTCCGCTTGCCCCCACTGGGCTTTGGATGAAGATAATGATCTCCTCCTTTGGGTTCCTTGCTCTGGTGGCTACTCTCTCTCTCTCTCTCTCTCTCTCTCTCTCTCTCTCTCTCTCGCTCTCTCTCTCGCTCTCTCTCTCTCTCGCTCTCTCTCTCTCTCTCTCTCTCTCTCGCTCTCTCTCTCGCTCTCTCTCTCTCTCTCGCTCTTTCTATCTGTGTGTCTCTAAATCTTCATTACTTCCTTTCAGACTGAGCTCATTAAACGTGTGCTCAGATTTTTTTTTCCTGCTTTTTAAATGGAAGTGTATTATTTTTAGCTAATATGGTGGTAAAATGTGCAAAATGATTATATGCATAAATATATAGAAATGATCTGCACACTGTAGAAATATTGTCACAAAGCTTCAGATCTAGTAACTGCATAATAATATTAATTAGCTTTTTAAGTGATGACAGTTTTATATATATATAGATAATAATATAATTTATCATTTTGATAGCAAAATTATCTCTTGGAAGAAGCAAAATTAACTGCCAATTAAACAAGACATTTTTTCCGCTTGCAATTTTAATGACATTAGACTAGAAATACGATTAAGAACCTTATATTTGGGTTCCTGTAAACTTATAAAAAAGAAAAAAAAATCATTTTGCTAAGATGTAATTTTTTTTGCACTAATATTCAAAGGAATATTAACTTCAAACCGATGGCCTGAGTGAGACTCGAGCTCCAGACACTGTGATGAGATACTTACCACTGGACCACTAGGGGGCGTACTGCTCAGGCTACGGAAGTGCGAATGGAAATTAATCAGCATAAACGCTCCAAATAAAGGTTACAATTACGCTGTTTTAAGGTTGTATTTGCAACATTGTGTCTGGTGTCGTTCGTTCAGCTTCATCTCAACGTCATTTTATGAGTCGGTCTTTGTATAACTTTCAAAAACAATGTTGGTGAACGTCATCACAATGTCAGTATAACTATATTACAACGCTCATGCAACGTTAAGGTTCCTGCTGGGAAGAGTGTAATAATAAGTAAATAATACATGAATAAATGAATAAATAAATAAAAAGGCGGCACAGTGGCTTAGTGGTTAGCACCGTCTCCTTGCACCTCCAGGGTCCAGGTTAGAATCCCACTTCAGGGACTGTGAGCATGGCGTTTCCTCCAGGTACTCCAGTTTCCTCCCACAGTTTTTCCCCCAAAATGCGTTAAAATGTTTCTGGAGAATACTTTTCTACAAAACAAAACGTTATCACATTAATCGATTAACACGCTCAGGATTTCTGGATTTCTGATACGTCTGTTACGCTGACCTTCATGTTGCAGTTGTGAAGCTGAAGGACTTCAGGTAGAAGAACTGTCTGTTCTTTACACACACACACACACACACACACACTTTATCCCATTGTATCACATCTCAGCATGGGTAATTAGTCCTTGTGATGAAGACAGATGCAGAACCGTTTATCATTTGCGCTCAGATCTGTTTGTTCTGATTATGATTTATGATTGAGAGATTTGGGGAAATGTGATCTCACGCTAAAGCGGAAGTCTGCTTCACACCTGCTGGCTGCTTGACTGTGTGCAGACTATTCCTCCCTGAAAATCTTTCCTTACTTTAACTCTTCCATCTTTCTCTTCTTCCTTTCACACTTCCCTTCGCTGCTTTTTTTTCATTGCGTAAAGTTTCTCCCTCCCTCCATCCATCCATCTCTACTTGCATCCATCCTTCTTCCTGTCTGCAGATTATTCCTTCCTTACATTCATCAATCTATTTACATTTTCATCTTTCCTTTCCTATTTTTCCTTCAGTCTTTCCATCCAGCTTTCCTACCTGAAAACTATTCCTTCTTTCCCTCTATTCTTCTTTTCTACTCTCTACTCACAGTGCAGTAGCAGTACGCAGGTCATTAGCGTGGTGTGTAAATAGCATTTTGTTCAGGTACAGTAGCAGGTTGTGTAGTGAGCGGGTTGTTTAATTAATGTGTTGTATAGTTAGTGTGTTGTGTAGTTAGTGTGTTGTATATATAGTGTGTTGTATAGTTAGCAGGTTGTATAGTTAGTGTGTTGTGTAGTAAGCATGTTGTGTAGTTAGTGTGTTGTGTAGTTAGCAGGTTGTATAGTTAGTGTGTTGTGTAGTTAGTGTGTTGTGTAGTTAGCAGGTTCTATAGTTAGTGTGTTGTGTAGTAAGCATGTTGTGTAGTTAGTGTGTTGTGTAGTAAGCATGTTGTGTAGTTAGTGTGTTGTGTAGTAAGCATGTTGTGTAGTTAGTGTGTTGTGTAGTTAGTGTGTTGTATACTTAGCAGGTTGTATAGTTAGTGTGTTGTGTAGTTAGCAGGTTGTATAGTTAGTGTGTTGTGTAGTAAGCATGTTGTGTAGTTAGTGTGTTGTGTAGTAAGCATGTTGTGTAGTTAGTGTGTTGTGTAGTAAGCATGTTGTGTAGTTAGTGTGTTGTGTAGTTAGTGTGTTGTATAGTTAGCAGGTTGTATAGTTAGTGTGTTGTGTAGTTAGCAGGTTGTATAGTTAGTGTGTTGTGTAGTAAGCATGTTGTATAGTTAGTGTGTTGTGTAGTAAGCATGTTGTGTAGTTAGTGTGTTGTGTAGTAAGCATGTTGTGTAGTTAGTGTGTTGTGTAGTAAGCATGTTGTGTAGTTAGTGTGTTGTGTAGTAAGCATGTTGTGTAGTTAGTGTGTTGTGTAGTTAGTGTGTTGTGTAGTTAGCAGGTTGTATAGTTAGTGTGTTGTGTAGTAAGCATGTTGTGTAGTTAGTGTGTTGTGTAGTTAGCATGTTGTGTAGTTAGTGTGTTGTGTAGTAAGCATGTTGTGTAGTTAGTGTGTTGTGTAGTTAGTGTGTTGTATACTTAGCAGGTTGTATAGTTAGTGTGTTGTGTAGTTAGCAGCTTGTATAGTTAGTGTGTTGTGTAGTAAGCATGTTGTGTAGTTAGTGTGTTGTGTAGTAAGCATGTTGTGTAGTTAGTGTGTTATGTAGTAAGCATGTTGTGTAGTTAGTGTGTTGTGTAGTTAGTGTGTTGTATAGTTAGCAGGTTGTATAGTTAGTGTGTTGTGTAGTTAGCATGTTGTATAGTTAGTGTGTTGTGTAGTAAGCATGTTGTGTAGTTAGTGTGTTGTGTAGTAAGCATGTTGTGTAGTTAGTGTGTTGTGTAGTTAGTGTGTTGTGTAGTTAGCAGGTTGTATAGTTAGTGTGTTGTGTAGTAAGCATGTTGTGTAGTTAGTGTGTTGTGTAGTTAGTGTGTTGTGTAGTTAGTGTGTTGTATAGTTAGCAGGTTGTATAGTTAGTGTGTTGTGTAGTTAGCAGGTTGTATAGTTAGTGTGTTGTGTAGTAAGCATGTTGTGTAGTTAGTGTGTTGTGTAGTAAGCATGTTGTGTAGTTAGTGTGTTGTGTAGTAAGCATGTTGTGTAGTTAGTGTGTTGTGTAGTTAGTGTGTTGTGTAGTTAGCAGGTTGTATATATAGTGTGTTGTATAGTTAGTGTGTTGTTTAGTTAGCATATTGTGTAGTTAGCATGTTGTGTAGGTAATTGGTTGTGTAGTTAGTGGGTTGTGTAGTTAGTGGGTTGTGTAGTTAGTGTGTTGTATATATAGTGTGTCGTGTAGTTAGCAGGTTGTGTAGTTAGTCTGTTGTGTAGTTAGCAGGTTTTGTAGTTTGCTGGTTTTGTAGTTTGCTGGTTGTTTAGTTAGCAGGTTGTATAGTTAGTGTGTTGTGTAGTAAGCATGTTGTATAGTTAGTGTGTTGTGTAGTTAGCAGGTTGTATAGTTAGTGTGTTGTGTAGTAAGCATGTTGTGTAGTTAGCATATTGTGTAGGTAATTGGTTGTGTAGTTAGAATGTTGTGTAGTTAGTGTGTTGTATATATAGTGTGTTGTGTAGTTAACAGGTTGTGTAGTTAGTGTGTTGTGTCGTTAGCAGGTTGTATAGTTAGTGTGTTGTGTAGTAAGCATGTTGTGTAGTTAGTGTGTTGTGTAGTTAGCAGGTTGTATAGTTAGCAGGTTGTATAGTTAGTGTGTTGTGTAGTTAGCAGGTTGTATAGTTAGTGTGTTGTGTAGTAAGCGTGTTGTGTAGTTAGTGTGTTGTGTAGTTAGCAGGTTGTATAGTTAGTGTGTTGTGTAGTTAGTGTGTTGTGTATATAGTGTGTTGTATAGTTAGTGTGTTGTGTAGTAAGCATGTTGTGTAGTTAGCATATTGTGTATGTAATTGGTTGTGTAGTTAGCAGGTTGTGTAGTTAGTGTGTTGTATATATAGTGTGTTGTGTAGTAAGCATGTTGTGTAGTTAGTGTGTTTTGTAGTTAGTGTGTTGTGTAGTTAGTGTGTTGTGTAGTAAGCATGTTGTGTAGTTAGTGTGTTGTGTAGTAAGCATGTTGTGTAGTTAGCATATTGTGTCGGTAATTGGTTGTGTAGTTAGCAGGTTGTGTAGTTAGTGTGTTGTGTATATATAGTGTGTTGTGTAGTTAGCAGGTTGTGTAGTTAGCATATTGTGTCGGTAATTGGTTGTGTAGTTAGCAGGTTGTGTAGTTAGTGTGTTGTGTATATATAGTGTGTTGTGTAGTTAGCAGGTTGTGTAGTTAGTGTGTTGTGTCGTTAGCAGGTTGTATAGATAGTGTTTTGTGTAGTAAGCATGTTGTGTAGTTAGTGTGTTGTGTAGTTAGTGTGTTGTGTAGTTAGTGTGTTGTGTAGTAAGCATATTGTGTAGTTAGTGTGTTGTGTAGTTAGCAGGTTGTATAGTTAGCAGGTTGTATAGTTAGTGTGTTGTGTAGTTAGCAGGTTGTATAGTTAGTGAGTTGTGTAGTAAGCATGTTGTGTAGTTAGAATGTTGTGTAGTTAGAATGTTGTGTAGTTAGTGTGTTGTGTAGTTAGTGTGTTGTATAGTTAGTGTGTTGTGTAGTTAGTGTGTTGTGTAGTTAGCAGGTTGTATAGTTAGCAGGTTGTATAGTTAGCGTGTTGTGTAGTTAGCAGGTTTTGTAGTTTGCGGGTTGTGTCGTTAGCATGTTGTGTAGTTAGTATGTTGCATAGATAGCATGGTGTGTACTTAGCGGGTTGTGTAGTTAGAGGGTTGTGTTTTTAGCATGTTGTGTAGGTAATGGGTTGTGTAGTTAGAATGTTGTGTAGTTAGAATGTTGTGTAGTTAGCAATTTTTGTAGTTATCATATTGTGTTGTTAGCCTGTTGTGTAGTTAGCACATTGGGTTGTTAGTGTGTTGTGTAGTTAGCAGGTTGTATAGTTAGCGTGTTGTGTGACAGCCGTTTATGGATGTTTGTTAAGCAGACTAATTTCTCCATGTTAAATAACTGTAAAGTCTTTCATTTATATGCCCGTCACCCCCCAACCCCCTCCCCTTCGCCTCCACCACGTTAACTGTGTGTATTTTAGAAGTGTGTACACGTTAGATTTGGGACACAGCGCTCCTCTAAACGAGCGCTACGCTGGTGATTGTAGTGCAAATGTCTCACACTCGCCTCTTATTACACTCCTGCAGTCTGAAGCTTCAGATCGTTTAAAAGTGAGCGGCTGCAGTCAAACCCGCCGCTGCGCCTCTCCATCTCTCTCTCTGTGGGTGATGATGGAGGGGAGTTTGATGGTCGGGTTCGACTCCTGTCAGTGTAACACTGACATTGAAACACTGAAAGGGCGTCGGAGGTTCGGATGAAAACTTCAAAGCCGCGGCGCTTCGGCGTTCCAGGGATCGGAGTTCAGAGCAAGTTTTGGGATGAGAAGAGCTGAAGCCCGGAAGTGAGGCAGCAGACTGCAGAATCAATTTAGTGATGGATTCACACTGTGTCAAGTGTGTGTGTGTGTGTGTGTGTGTGTGTGTGTGTGTGTGTGTGTGTGTGTGTGACAGAAAAGTACAACTTTGTCCTGACAGTGTCACCTACAAGCAGCAGTTTTCTCCTCTGAGTTCACATCACACGGTCCAAAGAGCAGTTACACACACACACACACACACACACACACACACACACACACACACACAAGCTGTAGCTCACTCAATCTCATTAGACATGCAAATGCCTGTTTATCTAGTCCAAACAGTAGATAGCAGCTGAGTCCCAATAAAGCGAACTCTGCTGCCAGGAGTGTGTGTGTGTGTGTGTGTGTGTGTGTGTGTGTGTGTGTGTGTGTGTCCAATCACAGCAATAAACACACACACACACACACACACACACACACACACACACACACACACACACACACACACACACACACCGGGCAGCAGAGTTCGCTTTATCGAGAGATTAAATAAACAAGAAAATAAAACTTCCTTTCTATCTTCGTTTATTCATTCATTCTTTAATTTCTTCCTTTTTTCTTTAATCCCTCCTTTCTGCAGCCTATTAATTCATTCCTATGTTTCTTTCCTTACTGTAAATTGTTCCCTTGTTCCTTCCATCCATCCTTTCAGCCAACCTTACTTTCTTTCATCCTGCAAACTTTTCTTTCCCGTTTCTTTTTTCCCCCTCCTTCATTCCATCGTCTATCTTTTCTTTCTTCCTTCACTCTTATCTTACTTAATCCTTTCCTCTTGCAAACTATCCCTTCCTTATTTTCATTTATTCACCCATCCCACTTATTTCTTTTCATCTTTCCTTAATCCCTCCATCCTACAAACTATTCCTTCCTTCAGTCATTGAACGCTCAACTTCCCATCAATTAATCATTTCTCCCTTTCTTCCCTCCTTCCTTTCTCTACTTCTTTACATTTTCAGCATGCCCTTGTCATTTAGACACATACTGTAGACACACACACACACACACACACACACACACACATGCACGTACTTACACTTTGTCAGTTGTTGTGAAATCAGAACACACACTTGGCTGAGTGTTTAATGAGGCATGAAGAACACGTTCACCAGAAACAATTCCACTTCTGTTTAATTGGCTGACTTGTTACGGGTCTGCACACACACACACACACACACACACACACACATGCAGAGTTTAAACTGTGTTTATGGCAGATTTTACTCTGTGTTCATAAGAAAAGCCATTGCTCCAGCGTTCTTCCTCCTTTATTTCTGGTATTCTCTTCTTTCCTCCTTGTTCCTCGTTCGTTGTTTGAGTTAATTTAACATTCTAAATGTCTGACAATCTACACTGTAAACCCAAAACAGGCGTCTCATTCGCACCTTGATGGAGCGCTCCACTCGTCCTCCTTCTCCCACTGTCTCAGGTTCAGGTTCTGTTATTTATTCCAGTGCAGGAGGAACAGCAGCGCCTCGTCCCCGCGCACTTCTTTAAAGCGTCTCCAAACTGTCTCCATAAAAGTCGTTTCAGCATCACTGAGAAATTCCTTATTTTAGCTTTTTCCTGTCCACGAAATAGCATCCGTGCCGCTCAGTGCGACAGGAGCGGAGCGCCCGCTGAGGCGTGTGTGAAATCAGCGCAGCGTGGGGTAAAGTGGTCATTCCCTACAGACAGACAGACAGAAAGGAGGAGGAAATGAGGGGAAAAAAAAGATTTCCTTTTTTCTCACCAGGGCGTGTGAGAGCTGAGATAGACTCGGAGAGCCACCAGGTGAAGCAGCATCTGGAACCGGGGCAAGCAGACGATGAGGGGTGGGGGATGAGGGGGAGGAGTTTGGGTGGTGTGGGGGGCGTATGGGGAAGACAGAATAAACATGTGTGAAAAAAAAATCCACTCTGTTTTTTTTTTTTTTCAGATGGGTGTTATGATAGAAAATCCACCATCATGAACAAAAAATAATAGTAATTATTTTAACGGTGGGAAAGAAGATCAGGGACGCATAGAAGTCAGACTGATGAAGGAGGGGGCGGGGTGACCAGTGTTGGTTCAGGGGGGGGTGGAGTCTATACGATGATGAGAGCAGGGATGAGGCACTCGGCAGGTTCGATCCAATGATGAGTCGAATGATGAGGCAAAGCAAATGATGGGAACATCAAAGAGGCGAGGGTGGAGTCAATACAACGACAAGGCCCATGATGGGTGATGAAGCGGGGGGAGGAGCCAAGCAATTGATAAGCGTAATGATGAGGCAGAGAGTGGGGTCAAGCCAATGTTGAGGCAGGGGCGGAGTCAAACCAATGATCAGGGCAATGATTGATGATGAGGCATGGGCGGAGCCAAGCCAATGGTCTGGTCAGTGATGAGGCACTGGGTGGGGTCAGGCCAATGATGAGTTCAATGCCAATGTAATGATGAAACCAATGATGAGTGATGAGGCAGCAGAAGGAGCCAAGTAAGTGATGAGCCTAATGATGAGGCCTAATGGCAGGGGGCGTGGTCAAGCCAATGATGAGGCTAACAATATCAAGGGTGTGGTCAATCCAGAGATAAGTTCAGTGATGATGCAGGGGGCGTGGTCAAGCCAATGATGAGGCTAACGTTGTCAAGGGGTGGTCAATCCAGAGATAAGTTCAATGATGATGCAGGGGGCGTGGTCAAGCCAATAATGAGGCTAACGATGTCAAGGGTGTGGTCAATCCAGAGATAAGTTCAATGATGTTGCAGGGGGCGTGGTCAAGCCAATAATGAGGCTAACGATGTCAAGGGTGTGGTCAATCCAGAGATGAGTTCAATGATGATGCGGGGGGCGTGGTCAAGCCAATGATGAGGCTAACGATGTCAACGGTGTGGTCATGCCAGAGATAAGTTCAATGATGATGCAGGGGGCGTGGTCAAGCCAATAATGAGGCTAACGATATCAAGGGTGTGGTCATGCCAGAGATAAGTTCAATGATGATGCAGGGGGCGTGGTCAAGCCAATGATGAGGCCGGCTATGAGGTGGAGGGTGGGGTCAATCCATCAATGAGCTCAGTGCTCAGTAATAAGTTAGGGGGCGGAGCCAAGTCAATAATGAGGACAATTTTGGCCCAAGGGGGAGGGGGCTGGAACGAGGCAGGGGCGGAGTGAAGACCAAAACCCTGTATATAATCAAATCTACTAAAAAAGAGACAGACAAACTGAGGCAAACAGTCAGAAGATTGACAGAATGTTAGAAAGAAAGAAAGAAAGAGACTTTGTTTTCCATCTTATTAATTTAAAGACATAGAGCCTGATAAAAGACGTGAGAACAGGAACTAACTCATTTCATGGACATTCCACCACATTAAATGTGACTATAAATAAATAAAAATGATGTTTTCTTTTTAAATGAATCGTAATTAATGGCTGATTGCAGCAGCGTGAGAGAAATGAAAGAGTTTATTATTCCTGAATCTCTAGTTTGTGGGTGAAGTGCTTCGGATAATTCACTTTGATTCTCCCGGCAGCGATGTGCGATCTCCCGAGGGATTTGTGACGAAGCAGTGGAGAATTCCCGTGAAATCCCAGACGGCGTGTGAAGCACCAGCCTTTGTGGGGATATTGAACAAATCTCTCATTTCAGAAAGTTCTTTCCTTCTGCATCAGAAAGTTACATCAGAACGAGGCGCCTGGAAGTAGAAGAGCGAAAATAAAAAAGCGTCCCGTCATCGAGTGTGTCGCTGTGAATGATTAATACACTCCTGAACGCGGCGTGTTTGGTCTCGCAGCGCAGGGAGACGTGTGCTTTTAGATAAACATCAGTCTGATGACTTTAACGCAAGTGATGAAGTTCAGGAACATGTGTGTGTGTGTGTGTGTGTGCTCATGTGGGATTATATCGCTCACTAGTCCATGATTCGCAGAGGTGAGAGTGATACTTCAGAGAGATACTGGAGTGTGGAGGGGGAGAGAGATGAATGGTGATAAAGAAAAATGAAAGAAAGAAACGAAAGAATAAAATAAAGGAGGGAGAAAAAAAAAAGAAAGAAAGAAAGAAAGAAGGCTACGAATGTAAGCAATAAAAGAGAGAAAGGAAGAATAAGAACGTCAGCAAGAAAAAGAAATAAAGGTAGAACTTAAAGAGAAAAGTACAGGAGAGCTGCATCCTCATTCATCTTCATCATCCTCATGATCTTCATCTACCATCATCATCATCCTAATCATATTCATTAAGATCCCAATCTTCATCATCCTTACTCATCCTCATTGTTTTTATCTTCCTAACCATCTTCATCAGCAGCCTCCTCATCATCCTCATCATGCATATCATCATCATCATCATCATCATCATCATCTTTATCGTCCTCACTGTTCTCCTCCTGATATTCATCATCACCTGCCACGTGTCTCTTTTGTGTTTATCTTCCATGCGTATGTGAACTCGATTTCTGTCGTCGCCTGAGTGTAGACGTGATCAAAGCCTTCAGAATAATACACGTATCCTCTACGAGACATTGTTTACAGTTTAACAGGATGTTCGCGTCTGTCGTTTTTTAAATCTCTATAAAAACCAATGTAAAATTGTGAAGATTGTTGAAACAATAGAAGGAATGAAGCAGCTGGAAAATTCTAATGAGCCTCGCGATGACTAAAAACTGGATGATAGAGCTGTAAAAGACGCACGAGTTGTGTGACGGACAGATGCTCGGTAGCAGGCTGCGTTACCGCGGATGTAGTAAGAGAGGGACTCGCGCGGCCGACGCTCCACTGCCAATAAACTGACTGTAATTATCATTGATATGGTGAAGTTTTCTGTGAGGTGACGTACGTTTATCTCCTTTAACACCTTTAAGACACACACACACCACACACACACACACACACACACACACACACACACACACGCTCAGTGTGTTAATTGGTCTCAGTGGAAGCGTTGACGGAGGCTTCCAGCTTTGTACCTCTGAGAAGGTGATGAGGATAAAGAGGGTCAGGAACGCTCGGCTAGAGCATAAACACACTGCGCTCTACACCCCGTGACCTTATGACTTCATGAGACGGGTCGAGAAAGCACACACACCTGGCTGAGGAACCTCACTGCCTCTGTGTTTCTGCTTTAATCAGAGCGGGAAGGATAAAAAAGGGAAGGGCAGAAATCTTAGAAGTTAATAAATTATGAAAGGAGCTTAAAAGAAAGAAAAAACTAAACAGGACAAAAAGGGGAAAAAAAAGGAGAAACAAGTAAAGAAAAAAGAAAAAGAAGGAAAGGGGGATGATAAAAACGCAGGTAAGAGGAGAAGAGAAGATGTGGGAAAATAGGCAGAAACATGAATGAAAAAGAAAGAAAAGAGAGATTTGAAGTGAAGGACACGAAAGTAGGCAAGGAAAATAAAAATTTAAAAAAGTAAGCTGGGAAGAAGGAGAGAGGGAGGGAGAAAAGGGACGTAAGATAAGAAAATAACATGAAGAAAAAGGAAGGAATGAACATAAGAGGAGAAAGACGGACAAATGAAAGAAAGAAAGAAAAGTGTAGAAAAAGGAAGGAAGGAATATAAAAGGGAGGTAAAAGAAAAAATTACCAACAGAAAAGTCCGAGTAAAGAGAGGCAAAAAGCTGAGTAAAGAGAAAACTGATAAAAAGAGAGGAGAATAATAAATAAATAAATAAATAAATAAATAAATAAGGAAAAACCTGTCAGCCTCTGACTGTACAACATAAACCTGAGTGTGTGTGTGTGTGTGTGTGTGTGTGTGTGTGTGTGTGAGAGAGAGAGAGAGAGAGAGATACGAGCCCCTAGCTTGTGGCTAACAGAACAGACGCGCTAGTTCCTGCTGATGGCGGCCATGTTGGCTCGGGGGAGGGGCGGACTCTTCCCACTGCCAACACGGTTACAGGAGTGTTTAACAGTCAGCTAACACACACACACACACACACACACACACAGCAGCCGTAACGCTCAGGTGTCACACTTCGCTCCTCTTCCCTTTAAACTCTCCATGACTCTGATCGAGGGGGAAAAAAGCCTCATGATGTCATCAATCTGATCAGCGAGAGCAAAGCGTGATTTACAGCTTCGCCTCTTTCGCTTAATGACGTTACACATGTAGATGGAAATACACTCTACACACAAACTGACACACACACACACACGCACGCACACACACATCTTTTTATATTATCAGCGGACGTATTTCTGCTAGCGTGTGCTGAAAACAGCATGAGGAGCAGGAAGAACGTTGAGGGGATTGATCGTGTTACTCTGGTACAGTGTCTGTAAAAACACACGCACACACACACACACACACACAGCTGTACATCGGCACACAAATGAGTGTATTGATTGTGTATCATGTTGTGAGCTACTGTATAAATCCGATCAAATTGTGTGTGTGTTTCCATATTCTGCATGAGCGCTCACACACCTTCACCTTCGTCTGGAAGGACAGATAGAGAGAATGTGTGTGTGTCTGTGTGTGTGTGTGTGAGAGAGAGAGAGCGAGAGAGAGAGAGAGAGAGAGAGAATATGACGTATGCTTCAAACCATATCAACAGATACACAAATAAAAAAAAACATAAATGAATAACTAATTTCATCGTTCCTTGCTTTCTGCCCGTCTTCTCTCAGCTTCAGCATCGTAACCATGGTTACTAACATGTCTATATATTGAATGCAGTAAAGTTATACTTGAAATATATACTAAATATAAAATATACTTGAATATTTTAACAAAACCAGAATGCTTGCTATTTTTTATTTTTTATTCAGCATTGGACTATAAAGGTATAATAATAATAATAATAATAATAATAATAATAATAATATGTGTATTATAGTGTAATTATGTTACATGGTTAAAAAAGGTGTTTTTTGTCACTTTTTTCAATTTCAAACATTTGCTACATGTTGAATGTTTAATGAAGGGAAGGCAAATCACACAATTATGTATAACAGACAGCAGGTGGCTGACCTTAATTATCACTGAACACTGTTGAAAAAAAAAATGATAAAACCATCCCCTCTGTAAAACCAGCATCTAGTAAAACCAGGAAAAATGAAATTTACATTAATAATGCTGTGTATTATGTAACATTCGTCATGAAATCACATATTAAAACTCTCTACAGTACATATGATCATCTATAAACTATAAATAACGGCGATTATGCAATCAGAATTCAACATTACAACGCGCTGCATGTTAAATTGCATGTTTAGTTTTGATGGCTCCAAGTCGATTTAATTAAGCTCATATTTTGATAATAAACCTGTTCTTATAAATGCGACATATTTCACAATCATTTTGTATGTTTAACTGTAGTCCACCGCAGTCCCCCCCCCCCCCCCCCCCCAACATCATCACCACCACACCACCCAAAAAAAAAAATGCTTGACCACACCATCCACCTTGAATTTTTTTTTTAGAATTCGACCACTGTACACACCACAAATGTAGGTAACGCAACGGCGTACAGAAAGGTATAAAAAACAGTATAATGTATATTAATATAATACTAATAACATTATAATATGATCATATATATCAATATATAAAGTACAGCAATTAATTAAGTATTAAAATATTTATACACGTTTTTCCTCTCCTGTAGGGTGTATAATTTTTTTCACTGACTCTGTATATCCTCTAATAAACATATGCAAGTAAAGTACATATACTTGAAATATATACAGTACTTATGTACAGTAATGAGGTAAACGCACTCAGTTATTTCCCGCCTCTGCTTTTTTGCATTAGCTCTACTTTCACTTAATAATCCCTCAGTACTTTTTCCCTGCATGACGTTAGCATGAGTCAATTTTAGATCTACATTGCTAGCCAAGCTAAAGTTTAACATGTGTGACCTTCCTTCATAGGAGGTCATTCTGAGGCCTCCAGGCTCCCTATGTTCCTCATATTAATATGGCACATACATGGGAGAATGAAATATGGGTCATATGTTCCCCAGTTCTTGGGAACTAGCGACTGTGGAGGCCAATGATGATTACCACTACAATTAATTTTGTTGTGTGTAAATAGTTGTGAAGCCCTGTTCTGATTAAATAAACTGGATAATATTCAGAAACTTTTTTGAAAAGGGTCTCATTTGTCTCGAACAGAAGAAGAAGGTTAAAGGGCAATGTACTGTATGTCTCTTCGGCAAGACACGCGCAACCTATACTGTACCGTAGCTATGGTGTTGTTAGCATTTATACCTGTGCTTTGGTGTTTGTGTTACTCTGCAATTACAATAACAATTGCAATCATGTTCAACTACTCTACGTAAACTCTACAATTAAAATAAATAAATACATTTGGAATTCTAGGTATTGATATTTTGGAATGGACAGTTATAGTAGGTATAGGCTTTAGTATTCTATATTCTGCAATTAGCAGGTGTTTATACGTTTTTTTTCTGTCTTTCTTTAAGAAACATAGTAATCGTACTTTTTATATTACATTTAGAAAATTTGAATAAAAATGCAAGGTTTATTTTATGTGATGTGTATTTACCGTATTTTGGGGAGGTGCGCTTTTCAGAGCTACGCTGATGAATAGACGTAGAAGCATAAAAAAATCTTTAATGTATGTTAACAGAAAAATTAACTAGGGAACATAGGACCCTGGGGACATACTGTAGGTGCGCTCCCATTCGTCGTTACCAGAGTGGCTGAATTCTTAGCATTCGGCTAGTCTGTTTCATGCTACAGTAGGTAACGTGACAGATTAGCCACCATGCTCTTGATAGTCAGATGGAGTTTTCGTCTTTTGCGCGGCGACATCGAGACATCACACTTTCATACTTTAATCCAATTTCTAAGTTGATACTTTTCTATTTTTACTCGAGAAACTTATCTGAAGCTTTAACTTTTACCAGAGAAATTACTTTCACGAGTAATTGTGTGAAGAATTTCAGCTTGTGCGTGACTCATTATCCGGGCGAATAACGTTACATTTTTTCCATTACAAGCCCTAAGGTTAGCATGAACCAATTAGCGTGTGAAACAGTTACTTCTACAATTTGCTAGCGCTTGAATATCTGACGTGTTATTTCAGATTTCCAATATGTTTATGCTGTTTGACCACCCACCCCAACAAAAGCGGGGAAAAAACAGTCACGACTGGAGAAAGAGTGCTTTGGATCACTGAATTAGCATTTTATATTTTTGCCCATAGAGATGAACAAAAGCTGAATTGTGTGTGTTGAATGACAGGGTGGAATTACAGAGACAATCGGCAGCTTTGGTGAATAAAGACAGAGTACAATATGATGCTCAGTTGAGGATAAAGTGCTGAAAATGTTTTCTGTAACTCTTTTTCTGTAAAAGTGTATTTGGCTGTGATGTTCATAACGCTACGTATCACCTACATAAGGCTCTTCATGACAACTAAGACTGTATGATTGTACAGTACATAAGTCTTTCTCTGACAAAAATACTGACGTGAGATCTGCCATAATGTCACGTTATGACACTTGCCTTACATTAGAAAGCAATGCAGACTTACTTTGTAGGTAATAATCTGTCATAGCACACCATACAAGGCGGTTCAGCAACATCGACAACGGCATGCTGTATAAGATTTATTAGGAAAATGACATTTTCAAGTTGAGACATTTGAAGACTTCTTAACTTCTCATACAAAGGGAATATCAACATGGATGCATGCTTATAACACTCATATGATGCAAGGTTGTGACAATGAAATGTGACAGTACACCATAATGACAGTGCTGTTCATTTAATTTCTAAATGAAATAATGTTTATTATCTATAACATTATTATTATTGAATAACTATTCATAAGGCTACATTATACGTCCATAGGGCATTCATGACAGCTGTTACACTGTAAATCTACATAAACATGCATAAAGTCTAACAGGTAGTCATGATGCCTCATAAGGATTTTGTTTCATTCATTGTCGAGTGATATACAGTAGATGTTTGTTGCCATAATGTTTGTTATGACACTTGACTTATATTAGACATTATGTAGATAATAATGTGTAATACCACAGTGTGTACGGTTAATTAAGAAGATGGGGGAAAAAATGTTGGGACGTTTTAACTGATCATACCACTGGAAAGTCAACATTGACGCTGCTTATAACAATCTTATCATGCAAAGTTTTGACTCTACTGTGGTGACAGCGTTGTTTGTTTAATTTGTAAATTGCATAAAGTGATTTTTGTCAAATAAATACTTTGCAAGTTACTCATGACATACAGTAATTGTGTAGTGGGCGGTGTTCATAACTACATGACACCTACAGCATGAAAGCCTACGTTCATGACAACTAATGTACTGTAAATCTGCATAAACACAATGTGTGAAACTTTTGTTTAATTATTTGTTGAGTGATATGCAATAGATATTTGTTGCCATAATGTTGTGTTATGACACTTTACATTAGAAAGTCATGACGTCTGACTTTGGAGCTAATAACATGTCATAGTGGACTGTATAAGATACACACGTGGACAAAATTGTTGGTACCCTTCGGTCAATGAAAGAAAAACTCGAAATGGTCACGTAAATAACTTTAATCTGACAAAAGTAATAATTTTAAAAAAATTCTATGAATGTTAACCAATGAAAGTCAGACATTGCTTTTCAACCATGCTTCAACAGAATTATTTTAAAAAATAAACTCATGGGACAGGCCTGGACAAAAATGATGGTACCCCTAACTTAATAACACCACTCCTGTGACCAAAGGGACATGTTAATTCAAGGTGTGTCCACTAATTAGCATCACAGGTGTCTACAATCTTGTAATCAGTCAGTGGGCCTATATATAGGGCTCCAGGTAGTCAGTGTGTTGTTTGGTGACATGGTATGTACCACGCTCAACATGGAGCAGAGGAAGCGAAGGAAAGAGTTGTCTCAGGAGATTCGAAAGAAAATGATAGACAAGCATGTTAAAGGTAAAGGCTAGAAGACCATTTCCAAGCAGCTAGATGTTCCTGTGACTACAGTTGCACATATTATTCAGAAATTTAAGATCCATGGGACTGTAGCCAACCTCCCTGGACGTGGCCGCAGGAGGAAAATTGATGACAAATCAAAGAGACGGATAATCCGAATGGTAACAAAAGAGCCCAGAAAGACTTCTAAAGAGATCCAAGGTGAACTTCACGCTCAAGGAACATCAGTGTCGGATCGCACCATCCGTCGTTGTTTGAGCCAAAGTGGACTACATGGGAGACGACCAAGGAGGACACCATTGTTGAAAACAAATCATAAAAAAGCCAGACTGGAATATGACTGGAATATGCCAAACTACATGTTGACAAGCCACAAAGCTTCTGGGAGAATGTCCTATGGACAGATGAGACAAAAATGGAACTTTTTGCCGAGGCACATCAGCTCTATGTTCACAGATGGAAAAATGAAGCATATGAAGAAAAGAACACTGTCCCTACTGTGAAACATGGAGGAGGCTCTGTTATGTTCTGGGGCTGCTTTGCTGCATCTGGCACAGGGTGTCTTGAATCTGTGCAGGGTACAATGAAATCTCAAGACTATCAAGGGATTCTAGAGAGAAATGTGCTGGCCAGTGTCAGAAAGCCGGGTCTCAGTCGCAGGTCATGGGTCTTGCAACAGGACAATGACCCAAAACACACAGCTAAAAACACCCAAGAATGGCTAAGAGGAAAACATTGGACTATTCTAAAGTGGCCTTCTATGAGCCCTGACCTCAGTCCTATCGAGCATCTTTGGAAGGAGCTGAAACATGCTGTCTGGAAAAGGCGCCCTTCAAACCGGAAAACAACTGGAGCAGCTTGCTCATGAGGAGTGGGCCAAAATACCTGCAGAGAGGTGCAGAAGTCTCATTGACAGTTACAGGAATCGTTTGATTGCAGTGATTGCCTCAAAAGGTTAAGTTAGGGGTACCATCATTTTTGTCCAGGCCTGTTCCATGAGTTCATTTTTTTTTATAATTCCGTTGAAGCATGGTTGAAAAGCAATGTCTGACTTTCATTGGTTAACATTCATAGAATTCTTATTTATTATTACTTTTGTCAGAATAAAGTTATTTACGTGACCATTTCGAGTTTTTCTTTCATTGACCGAAGGGTACCAACAATTTTGTCCACGTGTTTATATAGTTTTTTTGGCAATAAAATAGTTAGCATGTCTGAAGTGAATATTAATGATCCATACGAGCCATATGCTTATAACACTCTTATTACACTGAGCGATGTAATGACATGCCTGTGCTGTGTCTGTTTCATCTGCCTTTGACGGAGCTATGGATATTTTGTCTGCTGTTAAATCAGACGTAAGTTGTCGGCTCACAATGTCAGCCTTATGGCAATAACCATGTTATGTCATAGCTTGTAAAAAAATAAAAGTAGTACTTCAGTTATAATGGCAGGCTTTTGGAGGTCATGGCGCCCTACTGTATGTAAACTATCATTGTGTCAATTGCTGGTACATAGATTATGCTCCATTTTTCTTCATTAAAGGACAGACTCAAATCAAATCCAATCATATTTCTGTATTCATTGTAAAATGCTCCAATACCACGACAGATCTATATTCCATGAATGCTTTTTTTTTTCATGCACTATTGACTTACTATCCTGTTATTGTTCTCATTTTCCCCTCTTTTATTTATAGCTTACTGTAAAACCTCGAGGTTCTCCTTTTGTTAGGTTCCACCATCAACTCATATTGATACGCTCATTTGCTAATCTCTCTGTCAATTTCCAGCCCAAAGGGACGAGAGCTGTTCCTTTAATTGAGCCTCTGAGCGATGGAAAGCGTCCATTGATTTCCCTCTCGGGTCCTGCTGGATGGTTTAAATCCCAGACTCTGGTAGTAAATCATTGTCTTTGCATCTCCTCGTCTGTCCACTGTGATCATCATCATCATCATCATCATCATCATTATTAGCATCATCATCATTAGCATGTGTTAATGTTTAAAGGGAAATTGAGGAAAACACTTACAGGAATTCCCGAACATACATGAATTCCTTTTCGCTTTCAGTTCTCTGTTTTGTTTTGCTTTGTTTTTTAATTGCATGGAACCATGCGATGTTGTTTTGCTTTCGCGCTTGTCTCCGCCCTCTTCATGGGACACTTGAAGGTTAGAGACAGCAAGTAAACGGGGGATATCTTTATTGGTGTACATATTTATGAACAAAACACAAACTCAGTAACTATGCCTAGAGACATGGCACTTTGCACTTTGCTAATCACCATTAGCATAAGTGTTAGCAATAGCAAGAACAGGAAAAAAAAAAAAAAAAAACCTTCCTAAAAGGGATACTACGTTCTCATTACCATCGTACTTAAGTGACTCAAATCTGATTATTTTACCCTAATGTGACACAGATCTGATTTTTTATGGCTGTCTGAATGCACAAATCTAGGACCATGTATAAAAAGGTACTTTCTTACATGGCCCTAGATTCGATATATGTTCAATACTGGTCATGTGACCTCAATGCGCGAACGGTCAGACAGGATTCATGTGACTGTTTCCCTCTGCGCATGTGTAGCTGTGCTGGGGTCATCAGTCTGCACCGGTAGTGAGGGATTTCATAGCAGTTCAACAGCTACCCAGAAATGCAAATAGTAGTGTATATGCATCAGTGCAAATATATCTAGGCATTGTGCAAATTACAGGGTGCAGGTTAAATAAGTAGTTATGTACATACAATAAATGCAGGATATATTGTGCAACATGGTTACGCAGTGGAAACTGAATGCTATGAAGTGGAAAATAGGATATAAGTAGGAATATAAGCAGATACTGTCCACAACAATTGGTATGATATATGCGCCTGTGTGTGTATAGATATATATATATATAGATATATATATATATATATATATATATATATATATATTTTATAATGCAGAGGAAGCCCAAGATCCATTAAAGATGATTATTAGCCAGCCGAGCTCGTTTCCAGCGGCCCTGCCCCTTCGCACACCTGCCGACTATCTAGTGTGCCTACAGAGTGAGTGAGCGCACTCACGCCCGTCTGTAGCACATAGTGACACTGGGAAATGAAGGTACGTTCAATATTGGATCACTGAATGTCTCTAGAGATACTGTAACATTGTTGACCTTTTCTGTGTTTGAAAATTAGTTTGCCCTCTTACGTCCTCTGTGCCATCATTTGTCTTTCCAGATGTATTTGTAGATTATTTGCTGTTTTATATTTGTACACGGTTTCCGACTCGAGTCCCTCTTATCAGTACAAATAATGGAATGCGATGTTTCCTGCGTACTGTACATGTGTACCGAACTTTACTATGATCTGTGATTTTGGGGGAAGAAACCGTGGCATGCTGTTCTGGGAGAACCATCAACATCAGCACGGCTTCATCGGCTCACACTGTCGCTGATTATTTGTCTGTGTCAGCACAGCCTGAACTCTTTTATTCCTTAAATAACAGACTGCTTCGTCTTCACTTCAGCAGTTTTTAACATGTTCTTGAACCATTTTGAGAACAAAACATGACTTCCAGTTCGAGTAAATGGACATTTGGTCATAAAGCACGGAGCTTGGCGGAGACGGAACCGAACGGCTGTTGCAGCATCTGTTGGCTCCGGCGTGAATCGTCGAGTTTTTTCTATCGACTGAGGTTGTCTTCATGTCTTTAGAGCGTTATTGAGGCCTGTGCTGGCACTGATTTCAGTTCTGGAAAAACATCAGTACAGCTGTATCGGAAACTTGTAGACGAGGTGGCGGCTATGTTGATATATATATATATATATATATATATATATATATATATAATCTACTGAACCCAAAAAGGGACATGAATACATAGCACCAAAAAAAAAAAAAAAAAGAAAAAAAGAATGAGGATTGTAATTGTAATTGCGAACTAATTAGTGAGATCTCGCAAAATCCAGAGCGACTCATCACGTCTTTAATCAGCAGACACGCGGTTACACTGCAGCGCAACGCGCATCACTGCCGCTCTTCTTAAGGATACACAGATGTGTTAAAAAAGCATACATTTAGACATTTAATTTTAGAAATTGTCTAGTGATTCATTTTTTATAGTTTTTTTTTTTATTATTATTATTATAATACCATACCTCAACCATCTGGTAGAGATGACTCAATCAGGTTAACTTCAAAAAAAAAAAATATATATATATATATAAATTCAGTAAGATATCGTGATGCAAAATGTGCTCTAGGGATAAACAAACCTTTTAAAAAAGTTCTCTTGCTTAAAATTAGTAAGACCAATACAAACAAACAAAAAACAATAAATTAATTAATAAATTAATACATACGATAAAACTGTAAAGTTGGTGTGACTGTATATTGAAGATGAACAGAAGATCATTTGAAATTTAAATGGGAAACACCCTTATATCATGAACAAATCGACCGCAAACAAAGTCGCGGGCACATTCAGTAAATAAATAAATAAAGCTTTTCATCATCCTGCAAAAATGCCGTTTTATCAAGTGAAGGATCTTTAAAAAAATTGCAGTTTAATATGCAAACGAATAAACACAAACAAAGAATGCTTGATTTATAACTAATAAATAAATTCATCGATGAATTTGTGATTTTGAGACTCGTCTAGCAGTGATGCTTCTTACACAGATTTTTTTTCCTTCTAAGTATTGTTTTCTTTTTCGATCATGTCCTATTCATAATGCTTTTCTCCTCACAAGTAACCTAAGGAGGAGACTCACTTACAATCAGTTTGAATGAAGTATTACGCATTGTTTTTTATTATGAGAAGTATGCATAAATAAATAAATAAATAAATAAATAAATAAGAGCTGAAGACCACAGACGACAGTAGACGCATTAATACATGTTTGTTTGTAGAATAGTTGTAAAGTGATGAATGATGTCAGATTACCAGTGCATGATCAAATATGGAGAGAATTAAGGAAAATGTTTCATCCAGTATTTCATCACACACACACACACGCACACACACACACACACACACACACGCACATAGTTAGTCTGGTTAATTGAAGTAGCAGCTCAGGATTAGACTCTGTCTCACCCCCAGGGACTCATTAACACATCTTTC
>CM059226.1:1631262-1733762 GCA_030347435.1 Clarias fuscus | reverse complement strand
AAGAGAGGACGCAACTGCAGGTATGTGACTTTTAATAAAAGAAGAAAACCACAAAAATAACTTGCAAGGCAACGGTCAGGTGATCAAACAGAAAGGACCTGGACCGGACAGAACCGCAAACGGTGACGCCTCGAACGCAGGATAACGTGGACTGCTCAGGACGGACTGGAACGACAGAGTGCTTACCGCGCAATGTGTGTGTGTAGAGTATGGAGTATCCTTCCTGTCAGTCATAGACAAACACACAAACAGTACTGTGAGTGCCTGAGCCGGAGTGAATGTGCTGGAAGTGCGAGTCCGCAGTTCTGATGTTCATTCGTTATCTACACCGCTTATCCTATGGAGGGTCATGGGAGTGCATCAAGCATATCCCAAGGAACTCCAGGCACAAGGTGGGGTGCGATCAGGACACACGCCCACACACACACACACACACATACACACAATCACAAGGGAAACAAGGAAACCCCACACACATGCACAGACCACAGGCAAGATGATCATGTTCAGTAGAACGTTGGGGAAGTTCTTTATCCGCAGATTTAGTGAAAAAAATGAATGAGAACTACAGTATGTAAAAAACAAAACCAAGAAATACCAAATAAAAACAAGTCGCTGAATAAATCTACGTTTGCTACCGTGCTCATCAGCTTGCTCGGATCTTCTCGACACGTCCTCCAGAACCTCTGAGAACTTTCAATTGAATCCAAACTCCCAGACGAGACGCCAGGTTCGTCTCGCTTATCGGCTGGTATCTCCTGAGGAACATTCCTCCAGCACCAATATGCGTTTATAACTCATTCTGTTTCTATCGCACCAGTGCATGGCGCATCGGGCGCCGCACGCACACGCTCCCGCTAATTATTATCGATTTCACGTCGCAGTTTCATTCACCAGGATCTGATTGTGTTCGCTCGACGGTAATCCTGGCTCGAACGTTCGCTGAATCCTCGCAGGCCGATTGATTGACGAGTGGAAAGAAGTGAGTCGAGCTGAAGAAGTCAAGGGAGTAAACATAACTGCGGGCGGCGTGATGGGAAAATAATCAACGACACGATGATGTCATGCGACGCTCACGTGGCTCAGCATCTTTTGACCCCGAAATCTGACTATGAGAATTCAAACAAGGTGACGTCACGTTTACTCGAATCTGGTTGGTCAGAAGGTGTTGATTCGTTTTCCATCTGACCGTAGCTGCAGCTCCGAATCACTGGTTTATGTTAACGTGTTATCGTTGTCATGGTGTAGTAACAACAACCCACGTGACTGATGAGTGATGTCTTCTAGCTAGCTAATTAGAAAGGGTTAAAACAGAACGAACGAAAGAAACAAGCGATAAAGCAACGTAGGGTCTGTAGTGTGAAATCTAAACGACGTTAAGTCGAACTCGGGTTGATTTCCTGTTGGCAAACATCCAGCACAACCCCGAACACACGTTGGATGTAAATCCCGTCTCGTTCTATTCATATTTAAACAACTTCCATCATGCGAGTGCAAATTAGACAAATTAGCCAAATTGGTTTTAAGCCCGAAAAACAACCCAATTCACGTCTCTGGCTTCCTCAGCTCGAGCTTGGCCGCCTTCCCACAGATGTGCATCAAGACTCCGAAAAATCCTGCGTGTCAGAATTACAGTGATTACACCTCTGTGCCAGGCACAAAGCATGAAATAAGCCGTCTCTCGCGCGCTCGCCGCTGCCGCAACCTTGATTTTAAGATAAGATAAGATCGCATAAGCTAGGATAAAAACGTTATTAATCCCAGAGGGAATTCTTCTTCCAGGGAAATGAAGTGAAATAATAAATAAAGTCAAATGAACATTTTAAAAAATCCACTAATTAGACATGGGATAGACAGACGTAGAGTTCAGAAACCGATAGCAATAAAGCGGCAGCAACCAGATTCTGCTGTAGAATTTACAGAGCAGCAGTGACGGGTAATATTGCGCGTGATATTGTTAATTGATATTCCGCGTACCTACAGTTCCAGCGCTCAGGATTATCGTTTCCCGATCGAGCGGTTTAGTCAGCGTCTGGATTCTCCAACCGCGCAAAGCGGTGACGCGGAATCGCTCGTTTTTTTTTTTCAAAAGAAAGACATGAAGCTCCACGGGGAGGTACAGTATGAGCGACTGATGAGGAGGCGAATCCGCGACCTGTTTCCTTGTCGAGCGGATCAGAGTCCTTTCGCTGAGCTTGAATTCCCAAAAGGATCTGATTGGTCGCGTTAATTTTGTGCAACAGCACTGAAAGCAGTTAAAGCTGAACTACTACTGTACATGAATTACGGGCTTATATTAAAGCCTGGTAATGTTTCATTTAACAAAGAAAAAAACTTTTTTAATTACTGTTGTTGTTGTTGAATATTTAACACTCTCTGATTTGTTAACAGATTTACTCGTCTGTGAGTCGTCTCGCTGATTTTCCACAACATTAAAGTTCCTCTAAAAATACACAACTTGTCATTTCTTCATAAATTAACCAACGTAATCAATACTGTGTGACGTGCTGCTCTATACAGGAATCATCCACTTTGTGATGTTGGCGGTAACTTCGCTTCACACCACTCTAGCATGGAAATGTTTTCTTTTTTTTTGTTTTTTTTTTTACTACCGCGAGGTCTACAGCGTGTTATCCATGTCCTGTTTATAGCAATAAAGGTGTGTGTTTTCGCATCTTTAGCTCGCTGCATGCTATTTTTATCACAGTGATGTTAAATTTCAGTCTCAGAAAGTGTTTCTCCGACAGCTGAAAATAACACTTTTATAATACAAAAAACAAAAAAAATCTGAGACTTTAATATTTAATTCTAGTGCCATTAGCTGTGATTAATGTGGTGTGAAAATGATTCCTCACGCTGCGAGAACAACTCTCTCACAATCTCAGTCCTGGAATATGCCTGTTCGATCAGGGAACAAAGACCTCCATAGATGTGATGTGCTGGTGATTCAGTACATTCAGGTGGTCATGTGACTTCATTTTATTGCCACATAACGTTGCCGAGTCTCGATTCAGTACATTCAGGTGGTCATGTGACTTCATTTTATCGCCACATAACGTTGCCGAGTCTCGACCTGAGCGACTGAAGCGACACCAGATCATAACACTGTCTCCAGAGGCTTGTACAGTGGACACTATGCATGATGGGAGCGTCGCTTCACGCGCTTTACTTCTTACCCTGACACGCCCATCAGTCTGGACTCATCAGGTCACATGACCTTTTTCCAATCATCCAAAGTTCAGTCTTTATGCTTTGTAGCAAACTGAAGCCTTTTTTTTTTCTACTGAGTCTCACTATCAAGTGGTTTTCTTATGGACACACAGCTGTTTAGTCCCGATCCTGTGAGTTCTCATCACACTGTGTGTGTGTGTGTGTGTGTGTGTGTGTGTGTGTGTGTGTGTGTGTGTGTGTGTGTGTGTGGAAAATCTCTTACTTTCGCTATTAAACACTGCTCAGGTTTCTACTGCACATTTCTAAACATGCTGTGTTTAAGTGATCTCCATTCATAATTTTTCGGCCCGCATTTCTTCTGTGAAGTGTTGGACAGTTTTGAGTACTTCCACTAGCTCCACTGAACTCCTGTACAGCAGTACCTCGGCATACGAGTTTAATCCGTTCCGGAGGCGAGTTCTTAAGGTGAGATGTCGTATTGTGAAACACATTGTCCCATAGGAAATAATGTAAATGCAGATAATCCGTTCCAGCCGCCCATAATATCACCAATATTATCAATTTCCAACACTATAATTATATTGATGACATTCTTGTGACCCATGGTGCTGTGTCTTACACAATATATCAAAATGCAAGCTTTCGCTTGGCTTTCTACTGACACAAACGAGCTTTGAACCGCTCCGAGCTTTGTGACTTAGCATGCAGCTTAGCCGGCATTCGATTCGGCTCGGTTCGATCGCTCAAAATTTTCATTCGTGCAAATGTTTTGGACATTTTCAGTTCTTCAGGTGAAAAAGCGTTCGTATGCCGCGGTACATTATTACTTACTTAGGTTTGATCAAATATTTTATCCGAATTAGCCTCAATTACTTTCTCCATTCCAAATACGGTGTATAAATATTGACAGAATATTAATCTTAACCCTGACTGAGTAATCGAAATTAGTGAAGTTGTCTATCTCGCTGCGAAATCTCCACGCTAGCTGAGCCGTTCTGTCCTCATCTATTAGTATTGACTATTTCTCTGATTATGACTTCGCCTACATGACCTTTATATTATATATATTATTAACATCACGCTGACTTCATGCACTCGTCCATGTCTCAGGATCAAGCGTAGACGCGGCGCTGCAGTTCACACGCAAAAGAAGCATCATGGCGTCTCCATCCTGCGCAAACACAATCGTTATGTGCCGTTCTTTCACATCACTTGTTTAATGTCGAGTACGTGCGCGTTTGTTTCTCACAAGAACCCATCCATCGGCTCGGGTTTCATTACGGAGACGGCGGGGCCCTGCATTATTTAAACCCAGAACGCCGCTTATGTAAACAAGGCGTCGAGGAAATCTATTTTGTAAAGAGGTTTTTTTTTTTTTTTTTTTTCCTTCTCTGGAAGCAATGTGATTAAACAGGAAGACGCGTCTGATTTCTGAGTGTGTTGGAAAACCATGAAGCCAGGTGTTTTTTATTAAGAATACAGTATAATGTTTTAAGTATAATATAATTTTGTTTTAGTTTTTTTATGTATGTAACATAACAAAAAAAAAAAACTTCCAAAAAAGTGTTTGACTGATGGTACTTGATTAGTAACCTGGTAACCCAGTGTAAGGATCTACAGTATGCAATGACGAAACTACAAAGTAAGTCGCTCTGGATAAGAGCATCTGCCAAATGCCTAAATATAAATATAAATATAAATGATAGTCCAGTAATTATTTACAGTATCCATAAAACACATGGCAATTTTTTATCCCTTTAATATTACCCATAATGCACCTGACTTAATCTGTTAGCAGTGTCGCAGGCATTAGTGTGGTGTGTAGCAGGTATGCCCAGACCCGTGTGTGTCTCATCAAGGTGCTCTTCCCTCTCTGACGCTTCTTGACGTCTAATCCTGACCACGCCCGTGTCCGTCCTCTTAGTACTGACCTGAATATAAACTCATTTGTCTGTCGTTTTTCACGTCTCGACCCCCCCAGTCCTTGAGCGGTGTGCGCTGTAAATACAGGCTGTCAGCCCAATGTCATTTCCCCTCGTGTCTCGGCGCTGCACTCTCGCCTGGACGCCGGACGTTACGCTCAGCTGCAGGACGGAGAGGACGAATAAATGATTGTGATTAGCTGACAGTCAGGAGGAAATCAGAGGATGGGCGATTTGGAAGTTCCCGTAAGCGGTGCAGGTCGTTTTATCACCTCATACATGCACACACACACACACACACACACACACACACACACACACTGGATTTACTCCACTCACAGGTGATAAATAGGTTTTTATAATGAAACACATGTTAAGACACCACAATCTAATCTGTGTGTGTGTGTGTGTGTGTGTGTGTGTGTGTGTGTGTGTGTGTGTGTGTGTGTGTGTGTGTGTGTGCTTGTGCCTGTATGTCTCCAAGAACACAATAGAAAACAATGTAAAAAATAAGACATGTCAATGTTTAATTTTTAAAAAATTGTTGTAAGAAATTGTTTAGTATTTTTTTTTTTCCTGGTATATTTGAGACTTTTAGATATAATAATATAAACATGGTTTACATTAATATAGTGGGTAGATAAAAATAACTTTTTCAAAATATAATATTTATTATCACGTCTAGTATTATATTACATTATATTATATCATACAACTGTTATATCTGACCGAGTAATCTGATTGGACGAGAGGCGTTATTCCACGAGTGCTGATAACAGACAGTAACGGCACTGTGATGTGTAACTGTACGTGTGACTGGGCGTGTCCCAGGTGTTGTACAGTGGTTAATGACACTAACTGTGGGTGAGAGGGGGTCCGTACGGTCCGCAGTACTGAGGAGAGAGCGGCTGCCTGACCACGCCCACATTCACACCCAGTCACAGAAGCACTTTCAGCAACAACACACGTCTGATAACGTCATGTCGTCTTAAACAACACGCCTCACGTCTCTGCAGTAATCACTTCCAAACGCCTCTGAACCGCCCGCGTCGTTCTGTTCACGGCTAACGCTTAGCTACAAAGCTAACTAGCTTCAAACACGAGGCTGAATCCCAAATCCCTCTCTAACCCCTGATCAAGGGCACTACATGAAGTGTGGAACAAGGGAGTGTACACCCTACATAGTGCACTAGCTTTACGTTTAACACTGATTCGACCCCAGAACCCGGAAGTTAACGGAGTCGATATTCTAAAGTGCAATAAGTGGAGATATTAAGTAAATCTGGTGAGATTCTCAGGACTGTCCACCACCTCCATGGTTTATTCTCCTCACCATTTGGATACGCAGTACCGCTAAGAGTTTAACACTTAACACTTTAACATTTCTTTCACCTTCTGTTAATTACTCTAATTGGTGCAGTTAGTTAGTTCCGCCAGGCCGGAAGGTTATGTGTGGGCGGAGCAAAATAACTAGTTAAATAAAGAGACAAATCATAATCTGTTGATAATAAATGGTGTATGTAGAGGCATGATCTGATTTTGTTTATTGTTTGTTTAGTTTTATCTGAACCCTAAAATGTCGCTCTGATTCACGTCCTGGACGACCCTGAAAATCCAATTCCCTGGCTGTAGGTGTGCGTTAACCTGCGATTACACGCTGCACCTATAAGCACTGGATTGTTTGTCTGTATGAGTGTGTGTGTGTGTGTGTGTGTGTGTGTGTGTGTGTGTGTGTGTGTGTGTGTGTGTGTGTGTTTGTGTGTGTGTGAGAGAGAGCATATTGCTTCAGGGGAGATTACACCACCGTGCAGCAGCGTGTTTCCTGAGTGCTGTGTGTGTTTTACACCATGGTGTGTTACACGTCAGCCGTAATGTCGAGGACAAAACTGCTCCTGTGTGCTCCGGTCGCCTCTGTTTACTTCAGCGACATTGATTTCTCTATAAACCTTATCCTGCCTGTGTGTGTGTGTGTGTGTGTGTGTGTGTGTGTGTGTGTGTGTGTGTGTGTGTGTGCGCGCTTGTGTACGTGTGTGTGGGTGGGTGTGTGTACTGTATGTGCATCTGTGTGCACCTAGAGTCATCTGGCCCTTTATATATGTGTATGTGCTTTATGTATGTGTGTGTATATATATATATATATATATATACCGTATATATCTATATATATAATGTGTGTGTGTGTGCGCGCGTGTCTTCATGCATGTATGATATTCAATATTTTCAGTTTTATTATACGAGCCCATTGCAATAATCATCAAAACCATGGTGCAAAAATATTGGCACCCTTACAGCTACAGTATAAACCGGCAGGACTCTAGGGAAGCCTGAGCCTCCATCTGTGGCGGTTTTATTAATATCCAAACCAAACATAGAGTCAGAACCCAGGACTCCAAAATGATTGTCTGCAGAGATCAGGAGTGTGTGGGAAGGGCAAAAATGCGGTGTAGGTAGCTATGTTTCTATAAACCATCCAAGTACAGTTTGGTGATGAACAACGCCTTTTCCAGCATGATGGAGCTCCTCGCCCTGACACAAAAGTCTTTTTGCTAAATGCGTTATAATTTCTGTACACTAACTGCTGTGTTTTTTTTTTCCTGTTACAGTTCAACAGATGAACATCTTCACTGGGACACTGAAGGTAAATCTGTGCCTCACTTTTATTTATTTATTTTTACTCAAGATGTTAAAAAATCTGTTTATTTCAGAACCACGTTAACGCTCAATCAGCGACGGCGGCTTTAATACGTCTAAATGATTTCCAACGAGACGGGTATTACGTCTCCTCGGTGGCCGCGCGTCAGTCTGGCGGCGTGTGCGAGCCGAGCGGGTCTCGGGCGCTGCGTGCGATTGATACGGTGACATTTCAGACGTCTGACAGGTGAACATTAACTCGTAGAAACGCAAGGCAGTAAAAATTCTCACCGCGTGAAGCTTTCAAATGACTTTCAGCTGGAGTTAACGTTAGGAAACGTTCCTACGGGCGTGATTAAGGACAATTAAGAAGAATTATACCTGTTCGTGGTATATATACTGTACGTCAAGACGTCTAGACTTTTACATAAAAGAGCTTTGAGCTTAGTTTGAAAGTGATGAAAAGAGAGAACAGACTCGATGACGAGCGCCGCTTTTCATTTCTCCGGGTTTCAACCCCTTGATCGGTGCTGGGAGTTTCTCCAGCGTCCAGGGTTTGGGAATTAATCTTCTTTTGTGGAAAATAAATTGAATGCAAACATATCAATCTTAAGAGCTTCATCAGGAGCTTTATAGTCTTATGCTTTTTATTTTCTCTTTAAAAACACTCTTTAAAAATCACTTTTAAAATCACTTTTTCTTGCTTTGGTCTGAAAAATCACGACCTTCAGATTTGTCTTTTTTTTATGATGTCACAGACAGTGTCCCTAAATTAATTGACTAAATATTAATTGAAAATATTAATATTTTAATAATATACAGTACTGTGCAAAAGTCTTAGGCGCCATATTGTCTGTAGTACAATTTTTGTTATATAAGTTTATTATGTCTGCATTATTATGTACAAGACCATTCCCTACAAAGATACACTAAAATTAATAAATAAATAACATTACAGAAGAATATTTGCATGTCTGTAAAGAAAGCGACATATTACATGACAGACCAGTTTTCAGATGGGAAAAAAAAAAATCAATAATGTGTTTTGCATGAAAATAGAAAGGACCGAGTGTGACGAAGGTACCAAAAGAACTCATATTCTCCAGCATGCTCAGTAAAACCTAAGAGCTGTTTTATTGATTTTTTTTTTTTTTCCATCTGAGAAGCCGGGGAGCGGGTGTAAAGGCGAGAGAGAGTGTGTGTGTGTGTCGGTGTCAAATTACGCGCATGCACACACATAGGAGACACGCTGAAACAGAGAGGGAGACGTTGATTATACCAGTAAGAGACGAGCACTTAGACCCAGCAGGGGAGACGATTAGCCACAATTCCGCAGCGCAAGAGAGAGAAAAATCATTGGCTCAGTTGTGATCACGTGACGCTCGGTGTCAAAACAAGAGTGCATGCGTGATATATGATACTCGGCACTCGTAAACCAAGACTTGGTCGTTTTTCAAGTAAAAATGTATTAAAAATCTTTACTCGTCTTGCGGAACACTCGCAAACCGCGTTACTCGCAATCCGAGGTTCCACTAATGTACTAGTATATATTTTTAAATATTTGAAATAACTAAATAGAAATGTAAAAAACAAAAAGATGGGATACGCTCCTCTGTCTCAGGGCGGAGCTCTGGATCGCCATATTAGAATTTACATCTCGCCTGAAACACACGTGTGGGTGGTGCGGGATAGTCAGTCAGGCAGTTAGTTAGTAGATTAATTAGTTATCAGTTAGTCAGTCATTCAGTTTCTATAACACAGGTGTTGATCCTAAAGCTATGTTACTATTTAACAGTTATAGTTTGTTAAGTTCGCACGCTGTCAGGCTAATACTGCCAACTGTAGCAATGGATCCACTGTGAGTGGATCTGAGAGCCATATTTCACCATTATATCCTCAATTCCACCTGTTTACTGATCGAACATTTAAAACAAAACAGATCTAGAAGTTAAATATACTGTACATACATACATACATACATACAGCTATAAAGAACCAAATGTTGACCCGCAGTACTGTGAACGGCAGAAAGGAGTGAACACGTGTCTGAGACTGCTGATGTAAATTTGTTCAAATTTACATTTCGTCACGCGTGTCGTTGTAGAGATAGCGTTCATATATACTGGATGGTATTTTTAGAGGAACTGCTGAGGTCGATTACAGAATGATTGAATAATAATGATAACAATAATCACAATAATTAGTCAAAGCAGGAAATTTTATAAGCTCTTATTATGTTTTAGTTTCAATATTGCCCATGAGAAGTGCCATAGGTCGCCATGTTAGTTAGCTCAGATCAAGTGCAGAGCAGGCTTTGTTATGACGTGTGTTCAAGTCAAACCAGGACTTTTGATTGTCCCAAATAACAGAAGACACTTTCTATCTATATAATCCTCTGATACACTAATGCACTTATCCCAGCGTTTCACTAGTTTCACAATAACTCCTTTAATGGCGCTTTGCTTCAATGAGGAAAAAAACGCTGGCTCTGGTTCGATCGCCGATCTGGTTCTGTCTTGGACATAACCCGGAGTTATCGCCACATCCTCCGGTACGCTCCCGCGTTCTGTTATTCAGAAAGTTAATCAAAAGTCCCGGTTTGACTTGAACACCCCATGTAACATTGAAAAGAGTTTTCCGTGCAGCTCCATGTTTCTGCTACAGTAATTATCAGGAAGATATTAGAAGTGTTATTTCAGGTAACCCGGCGCTGTGTGTCGACACGACTCGAGTTTTATGGTTACATTAAAAGATGTTATTATTATTATTCCACAAAAGAGCGATTAGAAATAATTCTCTGTCATCACTAAGCCACAGTTTTTCCTATCAACCGCAGACGATCAGAGATTACCTCGATGGATTTTCATAGTGAAATCAAAACTTGACAAGAACGTAGAGGTTTTAAAACCTCTTTAAAGAGACCTCGACACGAAGCCTGATGAATTGAAAGTTAAAGATGGTTTATGTTTGAGTTACATTTGAAAGTGTAAAGTCTACATCCATAGCTTACATTATTTCCCATTCAGTCTGTACACACACACACACACACACACAGACACACATGCTGGTGATCATGTGATCAGGGTGGTGTTCAGGCTCGGGTCGACTCACACAAATCTCATGTAAATCTCATGTAAATCTCGTGTAGACTCGTCGGCTTTCAACTGACAGAAGTCGAGTAAAGACGCTGCAGTTCCACACACACTGAAGCGTTTTGCTCCGAATGTTCTGCCTCACGTCTGAGCTTTTAAGATTCTGGTGAGCTCGCGGTCCTCATACCGTCGCTTCTCTCTCTCTCTCTCTCTCTCTCTCTTTTCTGCTGTGCAGATGGACAGAAAGACATCGAGGATGAGCTGAACACCGGCCTGGAGCTCGTGGACTCGTGCATCAGATCCCTGCAGGAGTCCGGAATTCTCGACCATCAGGAATACAGCACGAGCGAACGTGAGTAACTCAGACGCTCCCGATCCTGAGAAAACTAAATATCACACGCTAAAGAGAAAAGGTTTCGTCTGCCGGCATCCCGAACGTGTGTGAGGAAAACCTTGGATCCTTCAATGCAAAAATTCCACTTTCTGTCTGGAAACCGTTATTACAGGGTGTCCCAGAATCTCCAGACGTTACAACAGGAACAGGTTTGGACAAAAATATAAAGAAGCTTCCGAGGTCAGATGAATGGCTGCCAGTTATATCGGAAACCTTTAACTCTGATGTACAGATGAGTTTGAGCTGCTGTAACTCACCAGCTGACCCACGTGTTATAAAGTGAGCAGTGTTACTGCAGGTTACTTTGGAAACGGACAAAACACGGTACTGGTGCTGACTTTATTAGTAGTTATACATATAATACACAAACTGTGTGTGTCAAAGAAGCTACAACTGAAGTTGATGCAACATGAAGTTGATGCAATCTCGTCTCCCTAAAAATTTCAACTTGATAACTTAAGTCGTTTTGGAGAGATGATTTTATATGAGCCCCAAAAATGGCCGTTTTTCAGCGTTATACTGTCTCACTTCATCACAATCATCATTTAGATACAAATTATTCATATTTTTCTAGGTAGTATTTATAATAAAATTGGTATACGCTTCTAGAAGCATTTGATTTAGTTTTTTGGTACAAAGCTTAAAAAGCCAAAACTCTGTAGTGTCCGTAACCATGTCAAATTCATGTTGCGATAGCTTAACGATTTTGCATTTTAAATGCATTTTGCATTTGGTGGTGTAGTGATTAGCCTTGCACCACCCGGGTCCGGGTTCGATTCCCGTCTCTGTGTGCATGGAGTTTGCATGCCCCCCCCCCCCCCCCCCCCAATGATTGGTGGGTTTCCTCCGGTACTCCGGTTTCCTCCCACAGTCCAAAGACATGCAGATTAGGTTAATTGGCGTTCCCAAATTGGCCGTAGTGTGTGAATGAGTGTCCAGGATGTACCCCGCCTTGTGCCCTAAGTCTCTTGGAAATGACTCCGCCCCCGTGACCCTGAATACAGGATTAAGCGGTATAGATGATGACGACACTTTTTCAGGTTCATGTCTTTTCATGTGAAATCTAAATTGGCCAAGTTTCATCTAAATGACAGAATTAGTGAAAGATTTGAATTTTAAACAGTTACAGACACTAAAACATAAAAGAGCCTGAAATTGTGTTGAGCAAATGTGTTTCTTTTTGTCTGATAAAAATATAAACGTGTATTCGCATTTACCGAAAACCGAAGCATGGATCGGGAAATAAGAAGCATCACGTATTATGGAAAACGGTGTTATGTGATCCTGTCTGATAATTCACTTTTACACTTACAGTAGGTGAGACACTTTTAGCACTGATACCATGTTTCGGCTGAAATGGAACGAGCCACAGATATGAAATATTTCTATTTTAATGACATCATTACTGTAATATAATGCTTCTTTCATCGGATTAAACTGGACACTAAAACAAGAACATACGCTCATATACCTGCCCCTTCATTAGGTACACCTGTTCAACTGCTCGTTAATGCAAACATCTAATCAGCCAATCTATTATCTCTGAGCGTTGGGCTGGTCTGAGTATTTCCGAAACTTAAGACTTACTGGGATTTTAACTCAACCTGCTGCCGCTCCTGTCAGGTCACATGGGCTCGCCAAAATGAAACAACCGAAGATTGGAAAAACCTCACCTGGTCTGATGAGTCGCGATTTCTGCAGTCAGAATTTGACATGAAAGCTTGGATCCGTCCTGCCTCGTGTCAGCGGTTCAAACTGGTGTATGTGGCTAACAGGACAGGTAGGAGGGCCGCTTTGTCAGATTTGGCTTTGGGCACCAGGGACGTCCATGATGTGATCTAAACCACCTGCAAAAGAGTATTCAGAACTGGAACGTGTTTCCAGGAACGGGGTTCAAACCTGAAATCCAGTCCTCCAGGCAAATTTGTAAATTGCACTCGGATGCCCCTCCTGTGATAATTACACGTGAACTCTACTTATGGTTAATGGATGTAGGTGTGAATTATAATAGCGGGAACACTGGGGTGGAACCGAGGCCTAGTGGTGCAGAAATCTAGACTTCTTCGTCAAAAAAAAAAAAAATAATAAAGTACTCCAATGCCATTTACAGCTTTCAATTTCGGCAGAGGTAAGTAGGGGGTTCTGTGCTATTACTCACAACGCTGTGAGCATGAAATGTGTACGCCATTTTCTGCCTGCAGAAATGTCAAGAGGGAGTAATTAAATTATATTTAGAAAATTGCCTTGATTTGTGCTGCTTTTTTTTCCTGCAGTTTGAGAGCCAGTGTTCTGAAAATGGACGGGTGACAATAATAGCCGAGTCCTCGGGGTGCGGTAAAAGCGTACGGTCCATTTGAGTTTAGAGTGTCTCTCTGTGCATTTTGGCTTTTCAGAAACCCAAATTCACGCTCCTAATTCGAGAATCTGAGCGCTGACGAGAGCTCTGAGTGCATAATGTGTAAAAGGTAGGACGTGGAACGCTTCTCAGGGCAAGACATCACCGAGTTGATTATATTCCCATGACAGCATGCAATGCACATCATTAAGGTTAAATCACTTGAGACACACACACACAAAAAAAAAAAAAAAAAAAACTCTTGGTGCTTTTAGAATAAATCAGTCCGTTTATTTATTTATTTATTTATTTTCACTAATCAGGCCTACTGTATGTTCATGAGGCTACATTAAGTCTACATAACCTCTTGGATTAGTCATTAGGTTGGTGTAAGACTTTAAGGGTTGTGTTTCGACTCTTCCAGAAAAGCCTGCGTTAAAACGTCAGGACAATAGATACCTGTGCTTATAAACATTTATAAAGGCAACTTGTTCCAATTGCCGTCAGCTCTCATAATGACTCATAAGTACTGCTTCGGTCAGTTTCAATGCCATGCTGCTGTAATACTGGAGTCAAAGTGACACAAGACATAATATGACCTCCAGACTGACATTAGAGCATCATGACTGACCTTCTGGCACTGTGTTAATCAGCTCTGCTCCATTTCTATAATAATAATAATAATAATAATAATAATAATGTGACATGAGAAGAATAGACCAATAGATGGATGGACAGACGGGTTGATAGGAGAGATAAACAGACAGACAGGTGGATGCACAGATTCTCACATATGTTTTTAATCCAGTGAACTGTCTCTGTGTTAAACAAACAAACAAAACATTATTAAAATACTTTCACTTTGCATCCCGGGGGGTAAGACTTTTTTTTTTTTTTACTTGTTTTGCATCATGAGTTTGTCTTTGAGTGTTTCCATAAAAAAATTGTATTAACATTCTGAACATTCTTTAACTACAATTAATTCCTTAACAGCAATTCATTTTAAATTCCTTTTAAGCATCAAAATTGCATAATTCTGCACTACATAAATAAGTTAGAAAACATTTCCAAGGCTGCAGATGGTACAAAATAAAGAGTTTCAGTGATGGAATAACGAGGAAAATACCAGTCCACTTATCATTTTAGGGAACGGGAAATATTAGGATGAGGTGTGGTGGGTGAAAAATGATCCCAAAAGAGCATAAACAGAAGTGTTTAACAGAATACTCTAATGGAGGTGAACGTTTCTTAAAGACAAACATTACTGGTGATGAGACACGGATTCAGCACTACGAGTCTGAGAGTAAACGGCAGAGTATGGAGCGGAAACATCCTCAGTCGCCGACCGAAAAAAGTTCACAAGTCGACCATCACCTGGAAAATTCATCAACGCTTACAGTTTTCTGGGATTGTAAAGGGCCAGAAGTATTGGAACATTATCAGGAAAAAAGGTTCAATCAACAGTGCTCGTTACAGTGAGATACTTATTGAAGAGCTGAAGACAATCTTGAGATTAAACACAGAGGACGGCTACCCGAGGGCGGTGTGATCTCACGTGACGATGCACGTCCGCACACTGCCCACTGCCCACACTGTCGACCTCGTTTTGAGGTGTTTAAGCGTCCTCGCTATAGTCGTGATTCCGTTCCATCAGGCTTTCACCTGTTTGCTCCCCTGAAAGCAGAACTAAGAAGATGAAGATTCATTTCTGATGAAGGACTGACGACAGCGGTGCATTCGTGGCTCGGCAGCTCAGGCTAAAACATTTCATCAGGGAACACGAAAGTGTATCGAAAAGCAAGGAGATTATCGGAAAATGATATACAGTGGAACCTCGGATTGCGAGTAACGTGGTTTACAAGTGTTCCGCAAGACGAGCAGAGATTTTAAATAAATTTTGAATTGGAAACCGAGCGAAAATCTCAGTTTACGAGCGCCGAGTATCATGTATCACGTATGAGCCTCTTATTTTGACACCGTCAAGTGATCACAACTGAGCCAATGATTTTTCTCTCTCTTGCGCAGCAGAATTATGGGTAATCATCTCCCCTGCTGGGTCTTAATGCTCGTCTCTTACTAGTATAATCAACATCTCCCTCTCTCTCCTATGTGTGTGCGCGCGCGCAATTTGACACCGACACATGCACACACACTCTCCCCGGCTTCACACACATGCTTTCTTTACACAGAAAACTCAGCTCTGTCACGATTTTTTTCAAAGGTAAGGTGCTGATTAATTTTTTATTTTTTACTTTACAGCAGTGATTCTGTTAGTATGCTCACGCGAGTGTGAATAGAGAGTTTTCTTTTTTTCCCCCCGATAAAACAGTGTTTGTGTTGTGTGTGTTAGTTGTGAAACTTAAAAAACGAGGTGTGGGAGGGAGAAGGAGTTTTACTGTTTAAGACGAGGCGAGGGGATAATTCCACACATACACACAAATACAAGTAAACAGCGCCTGCGTGCACAAACGGAAATACTTATCTGTCGGGATTTATTTTTTACTTTTTTTAAAAAATATTAAGTACAGGTAAATTTGTTTTATTTTTACTTTATATATTGTATTAATGTGCCTCCGAGTGGCGCAGTGGTTAAAGCGCTCGCCCTATCATCCGGAGATCGCTAGTTCGAATCCCGGGTGATGCTGTAACCTCTCGCAGCCGGAGGTCTAGAGAGAGCTGATTGGCCGAGCTCTCTCAGAGGGGAGGGATGAGAGGTACTTAGTGCTCCCACATTAATCACGGCTCTACAGCCAATCAGGGGCGTCTGTGAGCTCGCGCAACGGAGGGAGCGGATAGCGCTGTCCTCCGAGTGTGTTACGCCGCCCCCAACGGTGCGCGAGCGAGCAGTTCGAAAAGATGCGGTCGAGATGCGGTTCGGAGGAAACACGTGATAGTCTTCGGCCCTCCCAGCTGAGTGGTAGTAGTAGCCTTAATGTGGGAGCCCCCTAGTGACGGGGAGGAATTGGACACGACTAAATTAGGGAGAAAATCTGGGAAAAAAAAAAATATATATATATATATATATATATATATATATATATATTGTATTAATTATTTTGTCTATTTATTGTTTTGGGGGCATAGAACGAATAATTTGAGATTTCATTATTTTTTATGGGAAAATTATTTTTGGTTTACGAGTGTTTTAGAATACGAGCTCGCTTCCTGAATGAATTATGCTCGTAATCCAAGGTTCCACTGTATTTGTCTTTCCTAAAAGTTCATTCAAACTAACTCTACAGCCAGAGTGCGGATAATTTTTGACTCACCTTTGTAGAAAGAGACACAGAATCCTAGAAAAAGGCATGAGTTTCCACAAAAAGACACTGGGTTCTAGAATGCTCCAAAAGAAGCATGAATCACTTTTTTATAGAGTAAATATACGTTGTCTTGTGTGTGGGGCTGCTTGTGATTTTCTGCTCAGGCCAGAATGGCACTCAATAATTCATCTGTTAGAGGAAATCAAAATGAAAAAGCTGCTGCCTTTGTGCAGGCTTTTAACCGAGAGACGCTTTTGTAGCTTGAGTGACAAGCAGCCCAACGTCGCCCCTCGCACGTGTCTTAAGGCTTTATTCCTCCTTATATCTGCTGAAACGCATCAGTGGCTACGCTCGCCGAGGACTCGAGCGTTAGCATGAGGATTTTCTCAACATCAAGGCTAATCTGTCTCTGCTGTAAGAGTGTAAAGCAGCACCATGGGTTTATCCAGCAATAAAACAAACATATTTGAAATAATTCCCCCATGAAATGTGTGAGTGAGTTGGCTGAGGAGACGCGCAGATCTTTCTCTTCACATGCACAAGATATTTATAGCAGCTCTTAACTCCATATAGCGACATCGCTAATCTTTATTATAGCATTTTGTCAAACATCTTTCGGGTGCCATTTGGTAGCCACAGCTACACAGGGGAGAGAGACAGACAGCATGACAGACAGACAGATAGATAGACAGATAGATAGATAGATAGATAGATAGATAGTATGACAGATAGACAGACAGACAGACAGATATATAGACAGACAGCATGACAGACAGACAGACAGACAGATAGATAGATAGATAGATAGATAGATAGATAGATAGATAGATAGTATGACAGATAGACAGACAGACAGACGGATAGACAGCTAGATAGATGGTTGGATGGATAGATAGACAGAAAGATAGATAGACTGATAGACAGACTGGCAGAAAGATAGACCAACAAATAGATAGATAGATAGATAGATAGATAGATAGATAGATAGATAGATAGATAAATAGATAGATAGATAGATAGATAGCATGACAGATAGACAGACAGACAGATAGATAGATAGATAGATACAGTAGATAGATAGATAGATAGATAGATAGAGAGAGACAGATAGATAGATAGACAGACAGATATATAGACAGACAGCATGACAGACAGACAGACATATAGATAGATAGATAGTATGACAGATAGACAGACGGATAGACAGATAGATAGATGGTTGGATGGATAGATAGACAGAAAGATAGATAGACTGATAGACAGACTGGCAGAAAGATAGATAGATAGATACAGTAGATAGATAGATAGATAGATAGATAGATAGATAGATAGATAGATAGATAGCATGACAGATAGACAGACAGACAGATAGATAGATAGATAGATAGATAGTATGACAGATAGACAGACAGGCAGACAGACAGATAGATTGATAGATAGATTGATTGATAGATAGATAGATAGATAGATAGATAGATAGATAGATAGATGGTTGGATGGATAGATAGACAGAAAGATAGATAAACTGATAGACAGACTGGCAGAAAGATAGATAGACCAACAAATAGATAGATAGATAGATAGATAGATAGATAGATAGATAGATAGATAGATAGATAGATAGATAGATAGATAACAAACACCCCCCCCCAACCAGACACAGAGACAGAAACTGAGTAAACCACACAGTGTACCAGAGAAGCTGCGCTCGTCATGCAGTAAACTGTGCCAAGCCCTGAGAGGGAGAACTCACGGCAATAAAAAGTCAAGCTTCTTTCAAGCTCCTTTTTTAAAATTTATTTATTTTGCTTGTTTTTGTGTAAAACGTGGTGTTAGGTCAGTGCACAGGTGAGCAGAATTAAACAGCGAGCATTAAGCTGCGAGCTGTGGGATCTGCAGAGACATTGAGAACCAAGAACAGTGCGATATAACAACAAGGACTTAATGGCATTAAACACTGCATAAGACATAGACATTGCAATACACAGTGAGACACCAGAGATTAGCACACAACAGGTGAACACAGTCAGGTAACAAACCGGGGAGAGGACGGAGACAGAGACGGGGCTGTGACACCAACAACGGCCAACAAACCAGGAGCATCATGTTGGGAACTGTTCCATGCTCTGGGACGAGGAACTCATGATGATAAGGGACACAAACGACCTATCGAACCTGGGACATCGTGCAACACTCCGTACGGACACTGACCCGAGATCAGACTTATAATGATATCAGATCATACAGTTCTATCAACAAGGCGTCTTTGATAATGCTTACACAAGTCTGATATCCGGTGCTGAAAATCTCTTTCTGAATGAAGCATTACTGTGAAACTATCAGACATCAGACGCACCAATCAGTGACACGTTCCGGTGTGGATTCTGATCAGACGCTAAACAAACAAAAAGCAGAAGAATAGAAGGGTTGGATTTATCCGTCCAGATGAAAGGAGAAGCAAAGGAATGAGCAACAGATCAGTCTGATTATCTCTCAGCGTGATGTATCTGGCTAATAATAAGAGGCAGAGATTAGTGTGATGGACGTCCAGCATCACACCACGCTGCCCTTTTATCCGACGGAGGGGAAAAATATCTTTCATTAGGAGGTTTCAGTTTGTCTGATTGAGCTCGACCGTTCGAACGTGCTGGAGTGAAAAGCTGAACGCTAAAAGCCCCATCAGTCCTGGCCACACGGTGCTGGAAAAAATTAAGTTCTCGCGTGAAACACAGTTTTGTTTGGTTGTTTTGTTTTCTTTTTTAAACCTGCTTGCTTTTTAGACATCACCAAGGCTTTTTCATTCTCCCTTCCATCTCTCTCTCTCTCTCTCTCTCTCTCTCTCTCTCTGTGCTTTCCTCCTCCTCTTCTGATAAATTATGCATGCCGGTTCTGCCTGGCTGTGGCTTGCATCGCTGCTTTGCTGACTCTCTCTCTCTCTCTCTCTCTCTCTCTCTCTGATGGTGCACACAGGACCGAGTCTGCTCTCTCAGAGCTCGCTGCAGCTCGGCTCGAACTCCTCCGGATATCACAGCAACCAGACCCCGGCTCAGAGCGACGCCCAGGCTTCGGCGTCTCCTCAGCTGCAGCAGCCCGGAGGAACCGTGCACAACTACAACCAGGTCGGTCCTTATTTCTTCCTCGCTGCATCCTTATCTTGTCTCCTCTCCTGTGCTATCTCTCTCACTGTCTCTCTCTCTCTCTCTCTCTCTCTCTCTCTCTCTCTCTCTCTCTCGGTGAGGCAGGAGTGGTAGCACGGCTGGGAATCAGAGCTCAATATCCGACCGCTTCCTTCCAGCTCAGATTTCCACTTTTTTTTTTATACAACCATGAAAATCACTGAAGCTAAATTTAAAGCTGTGAACCTGTTACATGTTTTATTCTTCTTCTTCTTATTATTATTATTATTATTGGCACATTGTATAAGAGCTCAACATTTTCCATCCCTGACTGTGTGAAAGCTAATGAGAATCCTGCAAGCCAGATTATATAATTATACAGAGTGAAGATCATCAACATCGACAGACCTGCGATTAAAGAAACCTCCTGTTTTCTTTACATAATTAATCAGCGCGAGGAGGAAACGAGCTCGCATTAAAGCACAAAGTGAGTCCCAGGTTCTAGGAGTTCTGTCTGGTTCCAGCATTGTTTCTCTCTCTCTTTCCTTTCTCTTTACCGCTCTCCTATTGGTGGATTTTAACTGGCGATGAAATCAGACGCCGACCTCGACTCATGACCGTATAAGGCGTCCGTATACTTTGCATTACGACATTTTCAGCTTTAAAACGATAAAGGTTGCACGACTATCACTTATTTCTGCTGTTTCTTTTTCAAAAGTAATCTGAGTCGAAAAAGAAAAAGCAGAAATATGTGATCGTCGTGCAACGTTTAGTGCACACACCATATGGATCTCCTTCAGCAGTTAACTACTACTGAGCAGATGCAGGATATTTGATAGTCCCTGATACGGGCTACGCTACACATACATAAAGGAGGATGGCATGATGACCGGGAAAAAAAAAGAATAAATCCCATTGAGGCTCCAATTAAATAAATATTTTGTGTACATATCAATCAGAATCTGTTTATTCATTCATTCATTCATTCCTCTTCTATACCGCTTATTCTGTATGTAAGGTATTTTAATATCTAGATTGATTGATTCATAAATATTTGTGGAGTGGAACGAACGATACAAAAAGCAGTCAGTGCAGAATAATTGTGAACAAATATGATGTTTTTACTTAGTTGTTTGTTTAGTATCAGGTCCTCATTTTGAAAGGCGTTTGTTGTGTTTGTTTCAAAAAGTTTGTTACTTTCACTCGCTTGGTCTTGTTTAATGGAACTCCGGTTTGTTGGTGCGGTTCATTTGGGCGTGTCAGAACTCCTGAACTCAACTGTGAACCATACTGGTTTCTGTTTGTGGTGGGATCGTGATACAACTACAAGTAGAGCGAGTTTGAGCTGAGAGGCTGTCGTAGTCACTGTGCATGTTTCTGTGTTTCTGGCGAACGCATCTTCTGGGTTACCTGCAGGGTCCGGGTTCGATTCCCGTCTCTGTGTGCATGGAGATTGCATGCACTCCGCGTGCTTAGTGGGTTTCCTCCAGGTACTCCGGTGTTCTCCCACAGTTCAATTCCCCGTTGTGTACAGTACAGAGCAAAAGTTTGGACACCCCTTCTCATTCAGCGAGTTTTCTTTCTCGTGTTCTTTAGCCCAAACGCGTCTCTTCTGCTTGTTGCCTGTCCTTAGCAGTGGTTTCCTAGCAGATGTTCTACCATGAAGGTCTGATTCACACAGTCTCCTCTTAACAGTTGTTCTAGAGATGTGTCTGCTGCTAGAACTCTGTGTGGCATTGACCTGCTCTCTGATCTGAGCCGCTGTTAACCTGCGATTTCTGAGGCTGGTGACTCGGATGAACTTATCCTCCGCAGCAGAGGCGACTCTCGGTCTTCCTTTCCTGGGCCGGTCCGCATGGCAGCCGGTTTCTTTGTAGCGCTTGATGCTTTTTGGGACTGCACTCGGGGACACTTTCAAAGTTTTCCCAATGTTTCCGACTGACTGACCTTCATTTCTTAAAGTAATGACGGCCGCTCGTTTTTCTTTACTTAGCTGCTTTTTTCTTGCCATGATACAAATTCAAACTCTTTGAATGAGAAGGTGTGTCCAAACTTTTGGCCTGTACTGTATGTGTGTGTGTGTGTGCTGTGATGGATTATGAGCACTCTGTCCTGGTTTTGTTCTTGTTTCGTATCGTTGCTCTGATGATTACCGTCGTTATGAGCGAATGCCAGTTGCACCATCTCTCCATGTGGCAGAGCAAATATCTCTCATACCAGTATTCATCGATACAGAATTAAATTCAACCTGTTCTCACGCTGACCCGTTGTTTTGGTTCATGCGGATATTTCTCAGTTTGAACCAGAACTGAAAGAGAGAGAAAACAGGCGTAGTTTATGACCTGGTCATTAGAGACACAAACTGCAGGCTTGAAAACGATCCTAGTGTCACTTCCTGGTTTAGCCTCGAGCCCGAGTTATTTATTTTGTTTAATTATTATAGATGATTGACCGATGCGAGTGCTTCTATGCTTACAGATGTTACAGATGTAAGACTTCCTAAGACGTTATCTCTGATGTTTTTATGGATGATGAACCTCCTCTCGCCACGTCTGTAATCGTTTCAGGACGCAGCTGTATTTAAAGCTAGTCGTATTTCTCAGCAACAGGAGCAGCTCCTTCGTGTTTTTTTCCTTTGATTCACGAATGAGCAGAGAAACACTGATAGTGTGTATCTGCTCTGATGATGATGAAAACGACACCTTGCATTCGGAAGCAATAATCAAACAATAATCATGTTGTTGTACACGGATGATGAACGCGGCTTCAGATCCTCTCTTTCACGGACCCCTTTCACATTTTGAACTTTTTCCTCTTCCATGTTCCCTGGTTGGAGTTAATTGCGCTCCTGCTGATGAGCCTCTCATTACGAGGAGCCCTGCAGCGCCCTGAGGTTCCTGAAGCTGCGTTTCCTCCCCAGCGATCGTCAGCGCCGCGTTCCCGCCGCAACCGTTCGGTAAAAACACACCGTTTTACCGTTTGCGCTTCGCCCAGCCGTGTTTCCTGATAAACATCTTTGTGTTTTTGCCGAATGTAAATGTGGGAGGCGGCGCTGTTCAGAAGGAGGACGCGGGGGAAGCTGACGTACACCTGGTTCCCTCCCTCGTTCCCTCTCAGCGTGTGTGAATGAATACGCCGCGTCTCTCTGTGGCTCAGAGCAGAACTTTTAATGAAAGACTCCTTCAGAGTTTCTCTTCGTGTCCTCAGTGTGTGTGTGTGTGTGTGTGTGTGTGTGTGTGTGTGTGAAACAGAGAGAGAGACTGATATTGCCGTGTAAAGGAAGGCATTTATTTCCTGTGGCGTTCCCTCGTTTTAAATAGAGAGAGAGAGAGAGAGATTTTCAGTAAATAATAATAAAATATAAGAAATGGAGATGAAAGGAAAAGTTTACTTCGGGGAATTTTATTATTCAGTCGCCTGATTTTAATATTCCAGTCGCACTGTCTCTCTTTTTTTTTTACTGTCTGTCTCTCTCACGCGCTCTCTGTCTGTCTGTCTGTTTCTCCCTCTGTCTGGCGCTCTCTCTCACATCCTCTGTCCATCTGTCTATATGTCTGACTGATCCTATAGATCTCTGTCCATCTTCTGTCTCTCCCTCTGTCTGTCTGTCTGTCTGTATGTATGTCTGCCTCTCCTTCTGTCTGGCCCTGTGGCTCTTTATCTGTCTGTCTTCATATTCTGTCTCTCACGCTGTCTGTCTGCCTCCCTCTGTCTTTCTTTCTGAATCTCTGTCTGTCTTTGTTTCCTGTCTCTCTCAGTCTCTACCTCTGTCTGCCTGCCATCCCCTCTGTCTGTCTTCTGTCTCTCCCTCTGTCTGTCTGTCTTTCTGACTGACACTATGGCTCTCTATCTGTCTATCTCCATCTTCTGTCTCCCCCTCTGTCTGTCTGTCTGTCTGTCCCGATGGCTCTCTATCTGTCTGTTTCTGTCCTCTGTTTCTCCGTCTGTCTGTCTGACCCTCTGTTGTCTGTCTCTGTTTCCTGTCTCTCCCTCTGTCTGTCTGCCTCCCTCTCTGTCTGTCTTTCTGTCTGACCCTCTGTATCTCTATCTTTCTGTCTCTGTCCTTCTGTCTGTCTCTCCATGTCTCTCTCTCTCTCTCTGACTCCTCCTGTTACAGGTCCTGTCTGTTCTTCTCCCTCTCTTTCTCTAATTAGCTTTGTCTCACTGATTCTCTCTCTGCAAAATGTGCAAAGAAAAAAAATCAGACTGCTCCTTTAATAGACACATGAGAAGGCTCCATCCTTTAGCAGGTGTGTGAGTGCGTGCATGTGTCTGTGTGTGCATGTGCGTGTGTGTGTGTGTGTGTCGTCCTTTAATGTAACTGTATGGTTCTGTAAATGTGTGTGTGTGTGTGTGTGTGTGTGTGTGTGTGTGTGTGTGTGTGTGCGTGTGTGTGTGTGAAGTGCTCTGGCCTACGTCTCGGTGGTTTTATGTAACCCCGTGCATCTCCTGCTCAGATATTTATAACACTGCAAACCTGCTGTTCTGTAAATAATTCATCCAGATGTGGAACCGCGAGTCGTTCCTGCGCGTCTCCGCTGCTGCTGCCGAGAAAAACGAGTGAATATGGAGAGGAGCAGAACCAGAGCTTGTTGTGTTGTTCATCATGTTTACATGTAATGCAAAAAAAACATGACATCTTTTTAGCTCGTGTTTGACTTGGACACACAAACACACACACACACACACACACACACACACACACACACACACAGTCACATGACCTTCACGTGTGAAATTCAATTCAATTTTATTTGTTTATCGCTTTTAACAATTGTCATTGTTGCAAAGCAGTTTTAAACAATCAAAAGAATGATTTAAGTTTGTATGAAAAGTGACTGTGTATGAATCAAAATGATAAGATTGTCCCTGATGAGCAAGCCAAAGACGACGGCGACAGTGTCAAGGAAAAACTCCCTGAGATGTCAGTAGGAAGAAACCTTGAGAGGAACCAGACTGAACAGGGAACCCATCCTCATCTGGATAGTGTGTACGACTGGAAGTTCAGTATAAGAGGAGACGTGTTTAAGTTGATATGGGGTCCAGTTCGTTATTGGAGGCTCAGGTAGACTGTAGGAAACTCCAGTCCTGAACTATCGAGCAACTGCAGTCACGAGTCCTCAGAGAACAGCTGTCAGCATCAGCCGAGGACAGGACCGTCTTCGTGAACAGTGGAACCGTCCCCAGTCACCACACGCATCCCAGGCAGACCACATGGGGCTCCATGTGACGAGATCTCCAGCCAGCAGCGGGACACCAGGACGAGTCAGACAGGTCCAGAGGGCAGAGGGGGTCTGGATCACTGGCAGCTCAGGACAGAGACATGTATAGCTCGACTATCTCGAGAGAGAGAGGGAGAGAGAGAAGAGGAGAGATAACAGTTAGGTCTGGTCACAGTCACAATGTATAAGGTGAATGTAGATTTAGTGCAAAGTGCAAGCAGGGACTCCGGCAGGACTAACTATAACAGCATAACTAAAAGGGAGAGCCAGAAGGAAACACAGACATGAGGGGGAACTGAGATGTAAAGCAACCAATCACCTCACCGTCAACAAACCTGAGTGATCAATGAGAGTGGGGAGGACAGCATCTAAACATACCAGTTCACCAGAATACTCTACGTCCATGAGTCCCCCAGATCTGCTCCTTTACCTAAGGTTCATCTATTTACAAACATGCTGCGCTAAATAAATAGGTTTTTAGCCTAGACTTAAACACTGAGACTGTGTCTGAGTCCCGAACATTAATAGGAAGACTATTCCATAACTTTGGGGCTTTGTAAGAAAAAGCTCTGCCCCCTGCTGTAGTTTTAATAATACGTGGTACTGACAGGCAGCCTGCATTCTTTGATGGAAGTAGGCGTGGCGGATCGTAAGACACTAACAGTTCACTCAGATACTGTGGCGCGAGACCATTTAGTGCTTTAAATGTCAAAAGTAGTATCTTAAAATCGATGCGGAATTTCACAGGGAGCCAATGCAGTGTAGATAAGATAGGGGTGATGTGCTCGTATCTTCTGGTTTTAGTGAGGACTCTCGCTGCTGCATTCTGTACTAACTGAAGCTTGTTTATACACCTAGTTGAACAACCAGACAGTAAGGCGTTACAATAGTCCAACCTAGACGTGATAAAAGCATGAACTAGTTTTTCTGCATCATTTAGTGACAATATGTTTCTTATCTTGGCAATATTTCTAAGGTGTAAGAAAGCTATCCTGGTGATATTATCTACATGAGCTTCTAATGAAAGACTAGAATCTATAATCACACCGAGGTCTTTCACTGTTGCACTAAATAGAACAAAAAGTCCATCTAAAGTTACAGTGTGATCTAAAATCTTGCTTCTAGCTGCATTTGGTCCTTATGCCTTATTAGAATTAAGCAGAAGGAAGTTAATTAACATCCAGTCTCTTATGTCCTCATTGATCAACCTTAGCAAGCTGGTTTTTCTCATCTGGTTTTTCTGAGACGTATAACTGTGTGTCATCAGCATAACAATGAAAACTAATACCAAGCTTAAAGATTATGTTGCCCAGAGGAAGCATGTAAAGAGAAAAAAGCAGTGGGCCTAAAACCGAACCCTGTGGAACATCAAACTCCAGTAGAGAATATGCAGAATTATTACCATTTAGATCTACGAACTGATAACGATCAGTCAAATAGGATCTGCGCCACAAGAGGGCAGTTCCCTTAATTCCTACTACATTTTCTAATCTGTGAAGGAGAATACTATGATCAATGGTATCAAAAGCTGCACTAAGGTCGAGTAACACAAGCATAGTGACGCAACCCTGATCAGAGGCCAATAGGAGGTCATTTACCACTTTAACGAGTGCTGTCTCTGTGCTGTGATGAGACCTAAATCCTGACTGATACAGTTTGTTTATACTATAAACATAGCTCCTGCGCTACTACCTTTTCCAGAATCTTAGAGATAAAGGGGAGGTTTGATATCTGCCTATAATTTGACAGCTGAATTTGTTCCATGAAATCCAGTCATGTATTCGTAATGTCTGAACTTTCACACATTTATTGCGTGATGTCATGTGTTTACCAGAGTTACAGAAACAGACATGTTCCGAACAGACCTAAACAAAGTTAGCAGATAATACGCTAATAATCGCATGATTTGCGTCTAAATTGATTCTTTTAAAGAAGGAAATCACCAGGAAGACGGCGATACGATATGATCACAAACGACAGTATTCTGTATTGCGATTCTGTTAGTATCGCGGTTTTATACATTTAATATATTTTATAGATTATAATATAATTTTAGTGTTTTGAGACTTTGTTACAATTCTAAACAAAGTTAGCAGGTAATTCGCTCCTACCACACAGAATGCTGCGCAACCTTCGACATACGAACAGTTTAGATTCACCTACAGGATTATAGAGGAACTGCAACACGTTATCATGTCAAATGCAAACCTACCGTGTATAATTTTATTTTTTTATTTTTTCAAATCTATTTTTGAGACATAACTTGCCACACAAAAGAATTGCGATACCTAACTGAAACGATTTTTATCCCCATCTCTAATATTGACTTTTCACTTTTTTTTTTAATACAAAAAATACAACGTTTTTAAGTGTAGGGTGAATTTTCGGCGTGGCATTGCGTGAACTTTCATAGATATTCTGCAATCACGTATTGCTCAGATGTCACCCGTTGCGTGTATGTGAGTTCACGTGATGTAAAATGCTCTGGCAAACATGTGCGGTGTGTGTCTTTTCCTGTAAGTGTTAGGGGAAATGTGTGTGTGTGTGTGTGTGTGTGTGTGTGTGTGTGTGTGTGTGTGTGTGTGTGTGTGTGTGTGTTTTAATCTCCAAGGCACGCAAGGAATTATTTCAACAGAAATCTTTAAATAAACACTTTAAACTAGCAGATCTTGGCTTTATAAATAACATAATCCACTCAGAACCGGATTAATCAGGTTTCATGGCTTCTTCAGACGAATAAACGCAGAACGGATGCTTTACTCTAATCACCTGGAATCACACGCAGTAAAAAAGAGAGAACCGTGTTTATCTGACACGATACGGCAACAGCACACACACACACACACACACACACACACACACACACACACACACACACAAACAAACAAACACACAGAGCACACGTTAAAGTGCACAGGTGGATCCATGGCAGACTGTGTGTGTGTGTGTGTGTGTGTGTGTGTGTGTGTGCGCGCGTGTGTGTGTGTGTGTTTGCAACATCTGGTGTTTCCTATAAAAGTTCACACCAAATGCCTCAAAATAACACGACTGTCTCTTTCTTTTTTTACGTTAAACGTGTTAGGGTTCGATTATCACCTCCGCTCTGTGTGTGTGTGTGTGTGTGTGTGTGTGTGTGTGTGTGTGTGTGTGTGGAGTTTCCATGTGCTTGATTGGATTCCTCATGGTTCTCTGGTTTTCTCCAACAATCTAAGCTGCTGGAAACATAACAGAGGATCTATTGAGCTGAGGTCAGGCTTCCCATCGTTTCCGATAAATCCCGCCTTCTGCGTTAGTGCTGGTCTAAGAATTCAGTCTAAACTGTGATTGGTCGGATGTTTTATTATGTAGAACATAAAGCCAGAGACCCAGTGGATGAAATAACAGGAGAGAGAGAGAGAGAGAGGTGTTTGTTTTCGTCATGTCCCCTAACGTCCCAACACACACACACACACACACACACACACACACACACACACACACACACACACACACACACACACACACACACATGTAGGGCACACATGCACTGACAGAATAAATTTATTCCACCAAGAGAGAAATGTTTAGATCAAGTGTTTACATGGTTAATATTTATCTATTGAACAGATTATCAAATGTTTACACGCCCCTCTCTTATTCCCTTTAGAAATACATTCTGATCAGGTCTGACTGAGGTGTTCAGACGATGTCGCACATTTTTATTCCAACTTGGCGATAATTCTTATCATTAGTAAGAATCATATTAGTGAAATATTAGGGTCAGTTTTTCTATCCATTCTGCATGCATGCATTCATGTGAGTGAGTGAGTGTGTGAGTGAGTGAGTGTGTGCGCACGTAGCGAGCGTCTTTTCAGCAGCTTTGAAGGTCTTTGATGCAAAGAGCGTACATGATACCAAAAAAAAAAAAAAACCTCACGCCAACCTGCCTCATCACTGTGGCATCAAAGAAGAGAATGGTAGAGATGTTTGAATTGCAATGACACACAAGCAGGGATGTGTTGTAACACCTCTGTGGCACTTTCAAGGCGTGAACTAAAGATTACACAACAACACCGAGAGTATTTGTAAGCATAACTATGCTGAAAGAAAATGCTGCAAATGTTCTACATGGGCTTTCAGTGTCGAGTTGTTTCTGTCACCATAAAATAAACATGTAATGCAGAGAGTTATAGGCACGAACCCGTCCTCAGGTTCCCAGAGCCGCTTTCTTCCACTCTGAGTGCTGGAACACGGCGCACGCCATCAGGGAAGAAACCCTCCATAGATGTGATGTGCTGGTGATTCAGTACATTCAGGTGGTCATGTGACTTCATTTTATTTCCACATAATGTTGCTGAGTCTCGACCTTAGCGACTGAAGCGACCCCAGATCATAACACTGTCAATCTGTCTGTCTGTCTGTCTGTACGTCTATCTGTCTGTCTGTTTATCTATTTATCTGTCTGTTTGTCTCTCTGACTCTATCTGTGTATCTATCTATCTGCTGTATATATCAAAATATTTTGACAGAGTAAGATTTAATTTAGACAATCCTAAAACAAACAAACAAACAAATGAAGTCTTGATATTATTTCCCATGTATTTATTTTGCCGGTTTGTTTCTCTGATGAAACTCTCACAGTTTTCTGTAGACGCTGCGACAGAGAGTTTCTCTTCAGGAAGGTTTCAGACAGAATAACAGATCCAAGCCAAACTTTTTTTTCCCCCTCTGCAGTAATGAAATGTTTGTCTTTCTGAGAGCTCGCTGTGTCACGCTGCTCTAAATGTTGCCTTTGATTTGTAGTCGAGTTCTGTTGCTGCGTCTGTTCCCCGGTGCCTTCATGAAAGCGATGACCTCCTGCTAGATCTCTGCTTTATTGCAGTTTTAACCTTCCTGTTACATTGATCCGCATAAGAGAGTCATTTTAATATCAGTCATCATCATCTGCATTATGAGGCTTATAAACAGCGTTATACTCTATAAACAGCGTTAAACTGTCTATAGACAGCATTATACTCTCTATAGACAGCGTTATACTCTCTATAAACAGCAATATACTCTATAAAAAGCGTTATACTCTCTATAAACAGCGTTATACTCTCTATAAACAGCGTTATACTCTCTATAGACAGCGTTATACTCTCTATAGACAGCGTTATACTCTCTATAAACAGCGTTATACTCTCTATAGACAGCGTTATACTCTCTATAGACAGCGTTATACTCTATAAAAAGCGTTGTACTCTATAAAAAGCGTTATACTCTCTATAAACAGCATTATACTCTCTATAAACAGCGTTATACTCTCTATAGACAGCGTTATACTCTCTATAAACAGCGTTATACTCTCTATAAACAGCATTATACTCTCTATAAACAGCGTTATACTCTCTATAGACAGCGTTATACTCTCTATAGACAGCGTTATACTCTATAAAAAGCGTTGTACTCTATAAAAAGCGTTATACTCTCTATAAACAGCGTTATACTCTCTATAAACAGCGTTATACTCTCTATAAACAGCGTTATACTCTCTATAAACAGCGTTATACTCTCTATAAACAGCGTTATACTCTCTATAGACAGCGTTATACTCTCTATAAACAGCGTTATACTCTCTATAAACAGCATTATACTCTCTATAAACAGCGTTATACTCTCTATAGACAGCGTTATACTCTATAAAAAGCGTTGTACTCTATAAAAAGCGTTATACTCTCTATAAACAGCGTTATACTCTCTATAAACAGCGTTATACTCTCTATAAACAGCGTTATACTCTCTATAAACAGCGTTATACTCTCTATAGACAGCGTTATACTCTCTATAAACAGCGTTATACTCTCTATAAACAGCATTATACTCTCTATAAACAGCGTTATACTCTCTATAGACAGCGTTATACTCTCTATAAACAGCGTTATACTCTCTATAGACAGCGTTATACTCTATAAAAAGCGTTGTACTCTATAAAAAGCGTTATACTCTCTATAAACAGCGTTATACTCTCTATAAACAGCGTTATACTCTCTATAAACAGCGTTATACTCTCTATAAACAGCGTTATACTCTCTATAAACAGCGTTATACTCTCTATAGACAGCGTTATACTCTATAAAAAGCGTTGTACTCTATAAAAAGCGTTATACTCTCTATAAACAGCATTATACTCTCTATAAACAGCGTTATACTCTATAAAAAGCGTTACACTCTCTATAGACAGCGTTATACTCTCTATAAACAGCGTTATACTCTATAAAAAGCGTTATACTCTATAAACAGCGTTATACTCTCTATAAAAAGTGTTATACTCTCTATAAACAGCGTTATACTCTATAAAAAGCGTTATACTCTATAAACAGCGTTATACTCTCTATAAAAAGTGTTATACTCTCTATAAACAGCGTTATACTCTCTATAAACAGCGTTATACTTTCTATAAACAGCGTTATACTCTATAAAAAGCGTTATACTCTATAAACAGCGTTATACTCTCTATAAAAAGTGTTATACTCTCTATAAACAGCGTTATACTCTCTATAAACAGCGTTATACTCTATAAAAAGCGTTATACTCTATAAACAGCGTTATACTCTCTATAAAAAGTGTTATACTCTCTATAAACAGCGTTATACTCTCTATAAACATCGTTATCCTCTCTATAGACAGCGTTATACTCTATAAACAGTGTTATACTCTCTATAAACAGCGTTATACTGTCTATAGACAGCGTTAAACTCTATAAACAGCGTTATACTCTATAAACAGCGTTATACTCTCTATAAACAGTGTTATACTCTATAAACAGCGTTATACTCTCTATAGACAGCGTTAAACTGTCTATAGACAGCATTATACTTTATATAAACAGCGTTATACTCTCTATAGACAGCGTTAAACTGTCTATAGACAGCATTATACTTTATATAAACAGCATTATACTCTCTATAAACACCATTATACTCTCTATAGACAGCGTTATACTCTCTATAGACAGCGTTATTCTCTATAAACAGAGTTATACTCTCTATAAACAGCGTTATACTTTATAAACAGCGTTATACTTTCTATAGACAGGGTTATCCTCTATAAACAGCGTTATACTCTCTATAAACAGCGTTATACTCTCTATAGACAGCGTTATACTCTATAAACAGCGTTATACTCTCTATAAACAGCGTTATACTCTCTATAAACAGCGTTATACTCTCTATAAACAGCTTTATACTCTCTATAAACAGCTTTATACTCTCTATAAACAGCGTTATACTCTCTATGAACAGCGTTATACTCTCTATAGACAGCGTTATATACTCTCTATAGACAGCGTTATACTCTCTATAGACAGCATTATACTCTCTATAGACAGCGTTATATACTCTATAAACAGTGTTACACTCTCTATAAACAGCGTTATACTCTCTATAGACACCGTTATACTCTATAAACAGTGTTATACTCTCTATAAACAGCGTTATACTCTCTATAAACAGCTTTATACTCTCTATAAACAGCATTATACTCTCTATAGACAGCGTTATACTCTCTATAGACAGCATTATACTCTCTATAGACAGCGTTATATACTCTATAAACAGTGTTACACTCTCTGTAAACAGCATTATACTCTCTATAGACAGCGTTATATACTCTATAAACAGTGTTACACTCTCTATAAATAGCGTTATACTCTCTATAACCAGCATTATACTCTCTATAGACAGCGTTATATACTCTATAAACAGTGTTACACTCTCTATAAAGTGTTATATACTCTATAAACAGCGTTATACTCTCTATAGACAGCGTTATACTCTCTATAAACAGCGTTATATACTCTATAAACAGTGTTACACTCTCTATAAATAGCGTTATACTCTCTATAACCAGCGTTATACTCTCTATAGACAGCGTTATACTCTCTATAGATAGCGTTATACTCTATAAACAGCGTTATACTCTATAAAAAGCGTTATATACTCTCTATAAACAGCGTTATACTCTCTATAGACAAGGTTATCCTCTATAAACAGCGTTATACTCTCTATAGACAGCGTTATCCTCTATAAACAGCGTTATACTCTCTATAAACAGCGTTATACTCTCTATAAACATCGTTATACTCTCTATAAACAGCGTTATACTCTTTATAGACAGCGTTATACTCTCTATAAACAGCGTTATACTCTCTATAAACAGCGTTATACTCTCTATAGACAGCGTTATACTCTCTATAAACAGCGTTATACTCTATAAAAAGCGTTATACTCTATAAAAAGCGTTGTACTCTATAAAAAGCGTTATACTCTCTATAAACAGCGTTATACTCTCTATAAACAGCGTTATACTCTCTATAAACAGCGTTATACTCTCTATAAACAGCGTTATACTCTCTATAAACAGCGTTATACTCTCTATAGACAGCGTTATACTCTATAAAAAGCGTTGTACTCTATAAAAAGCGTTATACTCTCTATAAACAGCATTATACTCTCTATAAACAGCGTTATACTCTATAAAAAGCGTTACACTCTCTATAGACAGCGTTATACTCTCTATAAACAGCGTTATACTCTATAAAAAGCGTTATACTCTATAAACAGCGTTATACTCTCTATAAAAAGTGTTATACTCTATAAACAGCGTTATACTCTATAAAAAGCGTTATACTCTCTATAAACAGCGTTATACTCTCTATAAACAGCGTTATACTCTCTATAAACAGCTTTATACTCTCTATAAACAGCTTTATACTCTCTATAAACAGCGTTATACTCTCTATAAACAGCTTTATACTCTCTATAAACAGCTTTATACTCTCTATAAACAGCTTTATACTCTCTATAAACAGCGTTATACTCTCTATAAACAGCTTTATACTCTCTATAAACAGCTTTATACTCTCTATAAACAGCGTTATACTCTCTATGAACAGCGTTATACTCTCTATAGACAGCGTTATATACTCTCTATAGACAGCGTTATACTCTCTATAGACAGCATTATACTCTCTATAGACAGCGTTATATACTCTATAAACAGTGTTACACTCTCTATAAACAGCGTTATACTCTCTATAGACACCGTTATACTCTATAAACAGTGTTATACTCTCTATAAACAGCGTTATACTCTCTATAAACAGCTTTATACTCTCTATAAACAGCATTATACTCTCTATAGACAGCGTTATATTCTCTATAGACAGCATTATACTCTCTATAGACAGCGTTATATACTCTATAAACAGTGTTACACTCTCTGTAAACAGCATTATACTCTCTATAGACAGCGTTATATACTCTATAAACAGTGTTACACTCTCTATAAATAGCGTTATACTCTCTATAACCAGCATTATACTCTCTATAGACAGCGTTATATACTCTATAAACAGTGTTACACTCTCTATAAAGTGTTATATACTCTATAAACAGCGTTATACTCTCTATAGACAGCGTTATACTCTCTATAAACAGCGTTATATACTCTATAAACAGTGTTACACTCTCTATAAATAGCGTTATACTCTCTATAACCAGCGTTATACTCTCTATAGACAGCGTTATACTCTCTATAGATAGCGTTATACTCTATAAACAGCGTTATACTCTATAAAAAGCGTTATATACTCTCTATAAACAGCGTTATACTCTCTATAGACAAGGTTATCCTCTATAAACAGCGTTATACTGTCTATAGACAGCGTTATCCTCTATAAACAGCGTTATACTCTCTATAAACAGCGTTATACTCTCTATAAACATCGTTATACTCTCTATAAACAGCGTTATACTCTTTATAGACAGCGTTATACTCTCTATAAACAGCGTTATACTCTCTATAAACAGCGTTATACTCTCTATAGACAGCGTTATACTCTCTATAAACAGCGTTATACTCTATAAAAAGCGTTATACTCTATAAACAGCATTATACTCTCTATAAACAGCGTTATACTCTCTATAAACAGCGTTATACTCTATAAAAAGCGTTGTACTCTATAAAAAGCGTTATACTCTCTATAAACAGCATTATACTCTCTATAAACAGCCTTATACTCTATAAAAAGCGTTATACTCTCTATAGACAGCGTTATACTCTCTATAGACAGCGTTATACTCTCTATAGACAGCCTTATACTGTATAAAAAGCGTTATACTCTCTATAAACAGCGTTATACTCTCTATAGACAGCGTTATACTCTCTATAAACAGCGTTATACTCTATAAACAGCGTTATACTCTCTATAAACAGCGTTATACTCTCTATAAACAGCGTTATACTCTATAAAAAGCGTTGTACTCTCTATAGACAGCGTTATACTCTCTATGAACAGCGTTATACTCTCTATAGACAGCGTTATACTGTATAAAAAGCGTTATACTCTCTATAAACAGCGTTATACTCTCTATAAACAGCGTTATACTCTCTATAAACAGCGTTATACTCTCTATAGACAGCGTTATACTCTCTATAAACAGCGTTATACTCTCTATAAACAGCGTTATACTCTCTATAAACAGCGTTATACTCTATAAAAAGCGTTATACTCTATAAACAGCGTTATACTCTCTATAAACAGCGTTATACTCTCTATAAACAGCGTTATACTCTATAAAAAGCGTTATACTCTATAAACAGCGTTATACTCTCTATAAACAGCGTTATACTCTCTATAAACAGCGTTATACTCTATAAAAAGCGTTATACTCTCTATAAACAGCGTTATACTCTCTATAAACAGCGTTATACTCTATAAAAAGCGTTATACTCTCTATAGACAGCGTTATACTCTCTATAAACAGCGTTATACTCTCTATAGACAGCGTTATACTCTATAAACAGCGTTATACTCTCTATAAACAGCGTTATACTCTCTATAAACAGCGTTATACTCTCTATAGACAGCGTTATACTCTCTATAAACAGCGTTATACTCTCTATAAACAGCGTTATACTCTATAAAAAGCGTTATACTCTATAAACAGCGTTATACTCTCTATAAACAGCGTTATACTCTCTATAAACAGCGTTATACTGTCTATAGACAGCGTTATACTCTCTATAAACAGCGTTATACTCTCTATAGACAGCGTTATACTCTCTATAAACAGCGTTATACTCTCTATAAACAGCGTTATACTCTCTATAGACAGCGTTATACTCTATAAACAGCGTTATACTCTCTATAAACAGCGTTATACTCTATAAAAAGCGTTATACTCTATAAACAGCGTTATACTCTCTATAAACAGCGTTATACTCTATAAAAAGCGTTGTACTCTATAAAAAGCGTTATACTCTCTATAAACAGCATTATACTCTCTATAAACAGCGTTATACTCTATAAAAAGCGTTATACTCTCTATAGACAGCGTTATACTCTCTATAAACAGCGTTATACTTTCTATAAACAGCGTTATACTCTATAAAAAGCGTTATACTCTATAAACAGCGTTATACTCTCTATAAAAAGTGTTATACTCTCTATAAACAGCGTTATACTCTCTATAAACATCATTATCCTCTCTATAGACAGCGTTATACTCTATAAACAGTGTTATACTCTCTATAAACAGCGTTATACTGTCTATAGACAGCGTTAAACTCTATAAACAGCGTTATACTCTATAAACAGCGTTATACTCTCTATAAACAGTGTTATACTCTATAAACAGCGTTATACTCTCTATAGACAGCGTTAAACTGTCTATAGACAGCATTATACTTTATATAAACAGCGTTATACTCTCTATAGACAGCGTTAAACTGTCTATAGACAGCATTATACTTTATATAAACAGCATTATACTCTCTATAAACACCATTATACTCTCTATAGACAGCGTTATACTCTCTATAGACAGCGTTATTCTCTATAAACAGCGTTATACTTTCTATAGACAGGGTTATCCTCTATAAACAGCGTTATACTCTCTATAAACAGCGTTATACTCTCTATAGACAGGGTTATCCTCTATAGACAGCGTTATACTCTCTATAGACAGCATTATACTCTCTATAGACAGCGTTATATACTCTATAAACAGTGTTACACTCTCTATAAACAGCGTTATACTCTCTATAAACAGCGTTATACTCTATAAAAAGCGTTATACTCTATAAACAGCGTTATACTCTCTATAAACAGCGTTATACTCTCTATAAACAGCGTTATACTGTCTATAGACAGCGTTATACTCTCTATAAACAGCGTTATACTCTCTATAGACAGCGTTATACTCTATAAAAAGCGTTATACTCTCTATAAACAGCGTTATACTCTCTATAAACATCGTTATCCTCTCTATAGACAGCGTTATACTCTATAAACAGTGTTATACTCTCTACAAACAGCGTTATACTGTCTATAGACAGCGTTAAACTCTATAAACAGCGTTATACTCTATAAACAGCGTTATACTCTCTATAAACAGTGTTATACTCTATAAACAGCGTTATACTCTCTATAGACAGCGTTAAACTGTCTATAGACAGCATTATACTTTATATAAACAGCGTTATACTCTCTATAGACAGCGTTAAACTGTCTATAGACAGCATTATACTTTATATAAACAGCATTATACTCTCTATAAACACCATTATACTCTCTATAGACAGCGTAATACTCTCTATAGACAGCGTTATTCTCTATAAACAGCGTTATACTTTCTATAGACAGGGTTATCCTCTATAAACAGCGTTATACTCTCTATAAACAGCGTTATACTCTCTATAGACAGGGTTATCCTCTATAGACAGCGTTATACTCTCTATAGACAGCGTTATACTCTATAAACAGCGTTATACTCTCTATAAACAGCGTTATACTCTCTATAAACAGCGTTATACTCTCTATAAACAGTTTTATACTCTCTATAAACAGCTTTATACTCTCTATAAACAGCGTTATACTCTCTATGAACAGCGTTATACTCTCTATAGACAGCGTTATACTCTCTATAGACAGCATTATACTCTCTATAGACAGCGTTATATACTCTATAAACAGTGTTACACTCTCTATAAACAGCGTTATACTCTCTATAGACAGCGTTATACTCTATAAACAGTGTTATACTCTCTATAAACAGCGTTATACTCTCTATAGACAGCGTTATACTCTATAAACAGTGTTATACTCTCTATAAACAGCGTTATACTCTCTATAGACAGCGTTATACTCTATAAACAGTGTTATACTCTCTATAGACAGCGTTATACTCTCTATAGACAGCGTTATACTCTCTATAGACAGCATTATACTCTCTATAGACAGCGTTATATACTCTATAAACAGTGTTACACTCTCTATAAACAGCGTTATACTCTCTATAGACAGCGTTATACTCTATAAACAGTGTTATACTCTCTATAGACAGCGTTATACTCTCTATAGACAGCATTATACTCTCTATAGACAGCGTTATATACTCTATAAACAGTGTTACACTCTCTATAAACAGCGTTATACTCTCTATAGACAGCGTTATACTCTATAAACAGTGTTATACTCTCTATAAACAGCGTTATACTCTCTATAAACAGCTTTATACTCTCTATAAACAGCATTATACTCTCTATGAACAGCGTTATACTCTCTATAGACAGCGTTATATACTCTCTATAGACAGCGTTATACTCTCTATAGACAGCGTTATATACTCTATAAACAGTGTTACACTCTCTATAAACAGCATTATACTCTTTATAGACAGCGTTATATACTCTCTAAACAGTGTTACACTCTCTATAAATAGCGTTATACTCTCTATAACCAGCATTATACTCTCTATAGACAGCGTTATATACTCTATAAACAGTGTTACACTCTCTATAAAGTGTTATATACTCTATAAACAGCGTTATACTCTCTATAAACAGTGTTACACTCTCTATGAACAGCGTTATATACTCTATAAACAGTGTTACACTCTCTATAAATAGCGTTATACTCTCTGTAAACAGCATTATACTCTCTATAGACAGCATTATATACTCTATAAACAGTGTTACACTCTCTATAAACCGCGTTATACTCTCTATAACCAGCATTATACTCTCTATAGACAGCGTTATATACTCTATAAACAGTGTTACACTCTCTATGAACAGCGTTATATACTCTATAAACAGTGTTACACTCTCTATAAACAGCATTATACTCTCTATAGACAGCGTTATATACTCTATAAACAGTGTTACACTCTCTATGAACAGCGTTATATACTCTATAAACAGTGTTACACTCTCTATAAACAGCATTACACTCTCTATAAACAGCATTACACTCTCTATAAACAGCATTATACTCTCTATAGACACCGTTATATACTCTATAAACAGTGTTACACTCTCTATAAACAGCGTTATACTCTCTATAACCAGCATTATACTCTCTATAGACACCGTTATATACTCTATAAACAGTGTTACACTCTCTATAAACAGCGTTATACTCTCTATAAACAGCGTTATACTCTCTATAAACAGCTTTATACTCTCTATAAACAGCATTATACTCTCTATGAACAGCGTTATACTCTCTATAGACAGCGTTATATACTCTCTATAGACAGCGTTATACTCTCTATAGACAGCATTATACTCTCTATAGACAGCGTTATATACTCTATAAACAGTGTTACACTCTCTATAAACAGCATTATACTCTTTATAGACAGCGTTATATACTCTATAAACAGTGTTACACTCTCTATAAATAGCGTTATACTCTCTATAACCAGCATTATACTCTCTATAGACAGCGTTATATACTCTATAAACAGTGTTACACTCTCTATAAAGTGTTATATACTCTATAAACAGCGTTATACTCTCTATAAACAGTGTTACACTCTCTATGAACAGCGTTATATACTCTATAAACAGTGTTACACTCTCTATAAATAGCGTTATACTCTCTGTAAACAGCATTATACTCTCTATAGACAGCATTATATACTCTATAAACAGTGTTACACTCTCTATAAACAGCGTTATACTCTCTATAACCAGCATTATACTCTCTATAGACAGTGTTATATACTCTAAACAGTGTTACACTCTCTATAAACCGCGTTATACTCTCTATAACCAGCATTATACTCTCTATAGACAGCGTTATATACTCTATAAACAGTGTTACACTCTCTATGAACAGCGTTATATACTCTATAAACAGTGTTACACTCTCTATAAACAGCATTACACTCTCTATAAACAGCATTACACTCTCTATAAACAGCATTATACTCTCTATAGACACCGTTATATACTCTATAAACAGTGTTACACTCTCTATAAACAGCGTTATACTCTCTATAACCAGCATTATACTCTCTATAGACAGCGTTATATACTCTATAAACAGTGTTACACTCTCTATGAACAGCGTTATACTCTCTATAACCAGCATTATACTCTCTATAGACAGCGTTATATACTCTATAAACAGTGTTACACTCTCTATAAATAGCGTTATACTCTCTATAAACAGTGTTATATGCTCTCACACTACGTTATACGCTTAAGTGCAGTGTTCTGTACTGTTTGTAGAATCGTCACGTCTTTGGCATATTTCTACGACTACATCTGGTGGCAAAAGATCAGCTTATTGTGACTTATTATTATTATTATTATTATTATTATTATTATGATTATTATTATTAATGCACAATTAATCAAAGTTACATTTTATCATACTGCTTGTCGAGCAATAAGTTGACCGAGGACGTGCGTTAGATATTTAGAGGGTGCGTTAGAGATGATTATTATTTTAAAGATTTATCATATTGCGCCATTCGGTCACACCCGTCCTCATAACTCATGCCCTCGAGCAGGCGAACACTTTATTTTATATTTATAGAAAACCAAAGTGCTTTAACATGACTGAAAGTCAAAGTGACCTGAATAGACTCTCTGTTTTATAGAGCTTTTAACCTTATTAAGAGCTAAAGATGGTCGAGATCCGGTTAACAACCGTCTCTTCACAGATTTTGACCTAAAGTCTGTTTATTTTTTTGTTTTTTTAAGTTCACTGCCCACTGCGGATGAGATGTGCATATTTTCCATCATATGATACAGTATGCCATACTGTTGCTCTTTGCCTTACTGCATCAAAATTGGCTTTTTAAAAATAATGATGTTGCTTATTTTTTGTTTTTTCTTTGATCATTGCTCATGAATCCAGAAAGCTCCTATTTTGATCCGGACCCTCTTCCATCTCTTTGCAGGTGCCATCGGGTCGTGCAGCTCAACTCCAGAGCCATGGCCCTGAACCCCAGCAGCCGTGTCCATCATCAGGAATCTACTACTCCAGCTCCACGTTGCCTGCTCCTCGCCTCAGCTCACCCCTGAGCTCCATGCAGGCCACTGGCACGGCCACCGGCTCGGCCACCAAGCTCCAGCGCCTGGGCTCGGCCTCGGACGCTCCCGCCTACGCCACCACTCAGCGCCTGCATTCCTCTTCCTCGTCCTCTTCGCCCAAGCCCTCTCCTGCAAGGCTTGCCAAGTCCTACAGCAGCAGCTCCCCTATTAACGCGGTGGGGGCTGGTGGCACGGCGTCGAGTTCACCCATCCGCCTGTCGTCGCCATCCAACAACGCCTCTCCGCTGCACCAGCAGCTCAGTGTGGGCAGCTACGCCACGCTCTCACCCACCAAGAGGCTGGTGCACTCTTCAGAGCAGTACAAGATTTCACACGAGCTGTACGCCACCGCTACGCTGCAGAGGCCCGGCAGTCTCGCCGGTGAGTGCCAACCGTGTTATGATCTGGTGGGCGGCGTGTCTAGAGTGTTTGTCTAGCTGTTTCCGAATTGGCATAGCTCTCTGAGCACCGTGGCTGCGTTTCAACATGCTGGCTTTTGTTTTTACATCAATGAACTAGAGGAAAGCCTCACTTGGTACAGTTTGCAGTAGATCAGAGTTGAATTGTGGCCCGTTAGAGGAAAATAATTAACGCCAGGGTGGTGTGACAAAGTGGAGCTACTGCCACCTCCTAAAAGTTAATTATTCTCCTCTACCAGCATGTCATAAAGTGTTTTATTCTTCCTAATGCTGGTTTATCTTAAAGCAGAATCACAATCGATGTTACTTTGTTATCAGCTGTCATAGTCGATGCTGGCGTAGTCATGAGGGTGCCGGGTGAGTACTGAGGATACCACAGCAGTGCTGATATTCAGGACAACAGCAAGACCTGGTGTGTGGGATTTCCCTATAACAGTGTACCAGTTACACAAACATCATTTATTATCAACAGATTATGATTAGTTTCTGTATTTAAGCAGTTATTTTGCTCCGCCCACACCTGACGGAACTAACTTAGAGACCAACAGTTAGATTAATTAACAGGAGGTGAGAGTAGTTTTAAGTTCTTCCCGGTACTCTTTGACCAAACGGCTGAACCACAGAGGTGGTGGACAGTTCTGAGAAACTCACCAGATTTACTTTATATTTCCACTTATTACACTTTAGAATATCAGCTCCATTAACTTCCGGGTTCTGGGGTCGAATCCCAAACATTGTTAAACCTAAAGCTAGTGCACTATGTAGGGTGTACACTCCCTCGTTCCACACTTCATGTAGTGCCCTTGATCAGGGGTTAGAGAGGGATTTGGGATTCAGCCTTTTGTTAGAAGCTAGTTAGCTTTGAAGCTAACCGTGAACAGAACGACACGGACGGTTCAGAGGCGTTTCAGAAGTGATTACTGCAGAGACGGCGTGTTGTGTAAGACGACATAACGTTATCAGACGTGTGTTGTTGCTGAAAGTGCTTCTGTGACTGGGTGTGAATGTGGGCGTGGTCAGGCAGCCGCTCTCTCCTCAGTACTGCGGACCGTACAGACCCACTCTCACCCACGGCTAGTGTCATTAACCACTGTACAACATCCGGGACACGCCCAGTCACACGTACAGTATAGTTACACATTGTCGCTTCACATTATTGCTTTAATTAGCACCACGATTTGGGAAAATATAAGGCAAACTGGTTTTAAACTTTCCGCAGGAAGAATAAACAAAAATTTGATAGTTTTTATAGTTTATTTGCCTTTTTTTGATTAAGCAATGCTGTTTATTTGTGTTTCGTGAGGATTTTGGTGCATTACGGTCGTTTCCATGTCTTCCTCATATACTCTGTGTATACTGTACACGTCTTGCTGAGAGACCCGTATAGCCACGCCCACCTCGAGGGAAAGTGTTAAATTGATTGGCTCTGCTGAATGACCCGTATAGCCACGCCCACCTTGAGGAAAAAGTGTTGAAGTGATTGGCTCTGTTGAGTGATGCGTATAGCCACTCCCACCTCAAGGGCTATATTGGGCGCTATATTCGTCCAATAAAGTGCTGTGATGTAATCTGGCACAAAACTGCTCATAACGTCACTTCTACTCAACATTTGTTTAAATTTATTCTGCAGGTTTAACTTCAGGCAAATACCGAAGGACTGGCAAAGTTTCATTAAATTCTGTCTAGCCATTTTTACGTGATGCTGTGACAAAATCGGCTGGACAGACATACAGACATACAGACAGACAGACAGACAGACAGACAGATAGATAGATAGATAGATAGATAGATAGATAGATATACAGACAAAAATTTTTTTGAGACTGGTTTCAGGTCCAACAATGTATGAAACATAAAGATATCATTGAAAGCGCGAGTTGTGACCCAATGTACATACAAAACCTCTCTTTTATTTATAAGGCATTAGAATAAACCTGTGATTTGTGACTGCACTCCTGTCAGTTTAAATGTAATAATGCAGTGGGATAAATATCACATGTATAGAATTATTAATGTTACGAATGGACATGCTGTACTGTTGGGATTGTGATTATAGAAGCTCAATTCGCCTGTTTTTGTGCCTGTTCACAATTTTCGTAAAAATCCTGCGAATACTTTTGACACTTTTTTTTACAGAAACAGCTCTCTTTAGCTCTCTTCTTTCTAGATCGTTTCTGAACAATCTAAGCATCCGACATCAAAGTGGAATAATCAACAGACATTCGGGTAAATGATCCCGACGTACACGTAACACCGAACAACAGCCTGAAGTCAGAGCCGGACTGAAGCGCGCGGAGGGAGCAGAGCCGTTCTCCAGGCTCGTGTAATCCCTTTCTTTCTGCACAGTTGATTACTTCCTGGGAGGCCCGGCCCTGATTGCAGTCCTTAAGCGTAGCGATGAGATGACTCTTTTGAAAGGGTTCAACCTTTATTTTAAATCATTATGATGAAGGTTGATTTTGCTTTGGTGATGTTTAAAAGGACATCAAAGAAGTTTCGAGTGCCGGAGCTTTAAGTTAGCGCAGATGCACGAGCTCGGATTAAGCCTGGCTTCAATTGGTGTCACTTTTTCTTTCCCTACATGAACATAGTCATTAAAATACTCATTATGTACCGTGCGTCTCGCTACCCAGGCTGGGTTCCGCTTCTGTAATTAGGTCATGTTACTTATAAAGCAAGAAAAACAACACAACATCAAGCATCGCTCTTGAGAATTCAGTTGAGAATCATTACCAGGTTAATTTCAGAATCAGGCTACGCAGGATTTTCTGGGTTCACCTTCACGTACTGTAGCTCACACAAGCATGCGAGACGTGGTTCCTCAACTGTGTCTAGACACAACGCCCTGCCTTTAAGCCTGGAATACACACCTGTAATTCGTATAGCCGGTTGTGTTAGTGTCCTAGTACCTAGACAATGTTTGTTGGACAAATTGGACTTACTGACTAGCTCTCGGAACGTACGTGACTTACTGTAACATTAAAACCAGCTAGGTTTTGTGTTCCCCTTGTGGCGCCGGGGTGGTTCTGGCCCCTCGGGGCGTGGCTGTGCAGGGCCTCTGGGGTTGTGCTGTGGTGTCTGTCACCAGGAAGTTGGCAGTGACTTTTATGTGTGTGATATAACTGCAGCTGACCGAGTGCTTGTGCCATATGCTCACTATAATTTACTACTTCTATCATGAGGCTTCCATAAGTGATTGACACTTTAAGCTCATAAACAGTGTGTCATTGCAATTAATGAATAGCGTCATATTTATGCGTTCAAGTATCAGCCTCAAATAGCGTTCCATGCTTGTTTGTTTTTTTTTTTACTTACTTTACTTACACCCAGAAACTATACATCTCATCTCAGCATCCTGTAGAAAAAATGCCGATAAGTTCAAGGTGAGATTAACCCGAGAGACGTCTAACACGTGTGCAGGTTTGGTAATAAAACCCTCCCTGCATGCGCTGAGTTCGAATCTGACACGTCCTTTATTAGACTGTGTTTAGTAACAATTCAGATCATGGAAGTCATCTATAGCTGTACATTATACACATGTCAAGCATCAAGGAATTTCTAAATTATATGTTACTATGGAAATGTCACAGCAGCACACATTCAGCTGCTAAACATTTAAATGAAAGAGTTTCAATTTATTCTCAGAGGCAACATGATAATCAGGTCATTTCTTACAAAACCAGAAAGCGAGGTAGCAACACACTGAGGCATGAGACGCACGCTATCGAAATGTGCCGCCGATTCAGAGCCTGAGTTATTGATGTCAGTGGCATTGATTTCAGATTTATGAAACCCTGCCGCACACCGGGTCGTGCAATAAACCCAGAGACTGACACCTGGGATGCAAAAATCAAAAACGCCTGGAGGAAGCGTGTCTCTGTTTCTGTGGGTGTTGATGCGGTGAAGCCTATAAGGCTACCCAGGCAATTCTTCTTTCCATTTGTTTTAATGACCTGCAAACAACAAAAACAAAAAAAAAAAAATCTTGTATTGTATTGATCTTTATAATCGTCATTGTTGAATTCTGCATCCTGATTGGTCAGAAACTGTTGATTAACTTGACTACTCAGTTCAAACTTAATGCAAAACATGTATACTTGTTCCTGTGGCGAAGTTTTCTTTCCGTCCTGGAACTCTAGTACGGGATTATTTTCGGTATCAAAAGTTGTATAAGATTCACAAACCTCGATGAAACGTTTCCAGAATGTTACCTAACAACGTTTGCAGAACGTAAAATCTTAAAGCATTACACAAACCTTGTTGAAACATTCTGTGATTGTTATCTGACAACCTTCCCAGAACCTACAAAAAGTTCTTAGAACAGTATACAAACCTTCTTGAAATATTCCCAGAATGTTATTATAATAAACTGTAACAAAACTTTCAGAAAACCTGCTGCAAGTGTTTTATTCTTTGCTAAAAATATTATTGCTATGTATTACTTTCAGGCTCGATTCCCGTCTCTGTGTGCATGGGGTTTGCATGTTCTCCCCGTGCTTGGTGGGTTTCCTCCGGGTACTCCGGTTTCCTCCCACAGTCCAAAGACATGTAGGTTAGGTTAATTGGCGTTCCCAAAATTGCCCGTAGTGTGTGAATGAGTGAGTGTGTGTGCGTGTGTGTGTGCCCTGCGATGGATTGGCACCCTGTCCAGGGTGTACCCTGCCATGTGCCCTAAGTCTCCTGGAATAGGCTCCAGGCCCCCCGTGACCCTGAATACAGGATTAAGCGGTATAGATGATGAGTGAGTGAGTGTATTTCTTTCTTTCTTTTCTTTTTTTTTTAATTCCAGCTTTAAACCAGTCGATGCTCCTGCCATGTCCTTGCACTCTCCCGCACCGGTCTCTCCATCCACGCCTTCCCGTGTCTCGGAGTCGAGCCTAAATTGTGCTGAAAGGCAATTTTATGTAAAATGGGGGGATTTAAGTGCTGGAGAAACCCTTGCCGAGTACGCAATAAGTCTTTAACTCCATTCTCTGTTCAGATGACCTGCTGTTGATGATGGCTAAGCAAATGGTGGGGCTTTTAAGCTCCACTGAGATTGAATTGAGTTGAAGCTTTTCAGTCATCCTGGTCACCTTTGGTAGACGATAATTGAAGAGGGTGGAGGTCTAAGTGGTTCGCTGGGTTGCTGGGTGTTACTCTGTATTAGAAATAATGGCTTAGAAAAAGCACAAACTAGGAAAAAAAAAAAGAAAAAGATTTTATGCTGCTCAGAGCACCAGATGCACTTGTGGGGATTCGGCAAAGTTTTTTTTTTCCTGCTGATGAATCACAGTGCAGTGCTGTCCAGTGAGAATAACATGTTAAATAGAGTGAACATCAGCACGACCATATAGTGGGGTAAAAAAAGAGAGAGAGAGAAAGAGAGAGAGAGGGGCACAATCTGCCGTGAGCGAAAACCTCTGACACTCAATCTCGCTTGTGAACAATTTACACTTCAATTGAAGACTAAGCAAATTTATAGAGCTGAAATAGGCCTGTATGTTCTCTTGAAATGAAGGTAATTTATTCCTTCAAGGGATTTATGCTCCCATTAGCGGATTTTATGTCTTGTTACTGTCTTGTTGTTAGATACATACTATATAGGTTTGCTTAATAATACAGCAGAACAATGCATTACTGTCGCTCCGAGCCTTTTAGCCATTTACTGCCAGAATGCTGCAAAGCTGGCACGTGTGTTATTTATTTGAGGATATAAAGAAGTGAGTAAATGTGTTCACTTGTCAGGTACTTTTATCCGGCAGGATACAATTCTGAAAGGTTGAGGGTGAAACTCCGGTGTATTCGCCGGCACCGAGTGCCGGAAATTAAGTTCTGAAAGAGTGGAATGTTCTTGGATTTTCAGAACAGTAGGGGTTTCTCAGATATCGCAGACTGTCCATCAAACTGATGGGAAGGTACGCTTTGATATAGAGTGGGAGGTTGCGGTTTTTGATGTCACCTCATTTGAGGAAATGATGTTCCTAGTAGTAGTGAGAAGTCTTACTGAGCGCTGGGCAAGATACTTTAAAATTATATTTTTACACTAAATCAATCCTGGCCTGCACAAGAAACAGCTCCTTTAGCTGTGATGATCTAAAAAAGAAAAATGCCTTCAGTCAACTGATGGATATATGGAGCTGACTGACGGGAAATGGGGCCCAAGAGACAAGATGTCGGACGTACGCATGGGTAAATGGGAAGACAGGAAACAACTTGGGGGGCATAACACTGGAAATGGGAAGCCACCAACTTCTGTTTGATGAAATGAAAACCAGCATCCACTCTGGACTTTTCTGCATCCAGTGTGACACCTCTGAACTAGACCAAAAATGGGGAAATGGTAAACATGAGACTGGAAATGGGATCTGACTGAGGGGAAATGGGAACCAAAAGACAAGAGGTGGGACATAACCATGGGAAATGGGAATCAGCTGACATGAGACTGGCAAGGCAACCTACCATCAACAAATGAGGCCCAAATAATGGCTAAAGGAAGCAACCAACACGGTAAGCACTGGACAAAAAATGGAATCTAACCTGAGGGCAAATGGGAATCAAAAAACAATCAAAGAATTGGGAAACTATTTGGGGGGTGGGTGGGGTTGTGTTAGGGGGGAGGGAACCTAAGACTGGAAATGGGAACTAACAGAGAGTAGGACTGGAATGATGGACAAAGGAATCAACCCACAGCAAATGGGAAAGCACTAACGGGAAATGGACAATATGAGACTGGAAATGAGAACCTACCAGTAGGAAAAGGGGTCTGACTGATGGGAAATGGAAACACCCAACATGAAATGGGACGCACCAGATCAGAAATGGGATTTAGCAGAACACGAATGTTAATCAGCTAAGGGGAAATTAGGGGGAATGAGAAACAGCTGATGGGATCAACAGACAGGAATTAATAAACAAGTCTTAAGTTCCTTCCCGAAGGGCTCAACGGTGTCAGTTCTCAGATATGACCTGCAGCGTCTGGTCAGGGTGGCTGGTGGTGCAACAGGCAGGTTCATGGTGCCCTGGAATGGACTAGACTCTAGGGTCAGTTCTCACCTCATACTACAGTATATAGAGTTCATGATCTGGATTCTGGATCCACCATGACCAAGGTGAATGCTTGCTAGTGGTCATTGTTAAGATACAGTACCACTGATCCTGAACTGAGGACAATTTCGGCTAGTCAGTTTCAGCAGCATGCTGCTTTTTATTTAAAAATGTTCAGTCACTTAGGTAGTAACTGTTTTTGAACCCCTTCTAATGAATATTTAGCAGTCCGCCTTCCCGCAGCTCTCAAACTTCTGTGAATATATTTTTTCGCATATATCGTTTCATCATGTCGTGAATAATACGGATAGAACTGTGTTGATCTTGTTGCTCTGACAACCTCAAAAGGGAGAGATCTTCAGGGAGCATTGCGCTAAGGTACAAAGGGAACTGCATGGAAGACAAGTGCTTTCAGTCTAAATCTAACTGGACAAAGTGCTTAGCTTCCAAATTGTCTTTAGGAAAGTTTCCTGGTAAGGGTTGGTCTTCAAGAAGAGCTCGCTTAATTACAGCTCCGAACTTTATCCCTTTTTCTAACACTCTCTCTCTTGCTTACTGTTTGTCTTTATTTATTTGTATGAACGTCTGTCTTTCAGACTTTAACAAAATCAACCTGGACAAAATGCTTAGCTTTCGACTGGCTGTAGAAAAGTTGTCTAGTGAGAGTTTGCTCCTTACAAAGAGCTCACTTAATCACAGCCCAGGACTTTAGATATTTTCTGTGTGTGTGTGTGTGTGTCTTTATTCATTCATGTGGTTGACTGTCTGTCTTTCTGGCTTTACCCAAACCTACCTGGCAAAGGACTTAGCTAGAAATATTGCCTCTACCATCTGTTAATAGAGCATTTTTTACTCAAAGTACGGCCCAGGAACCTGCAGGCATCTGTGAAACACAATCCTGCATTAATAAAATGATTATGTTGATCTGCAAAATGCAAAATGAAATATCATAACAAATCTAGTAAAAATTGCTTTTATTGGTGGAAACTCCCAGGCCCTCCTGACTACAGAAAAGTTCTTGGGACTCCAAGTAAACCTTAAAAAAAAAAAAAAAAAACAGACCTATCTTCCTTTTTATTGTCTAATCCTTTCTCGAAGTTAAGCATTCGTGTTAACAGCTCAAGAGGGCATCCAAACATGACTTGCCTTAGCTGGCTCACTGCCCTGATGTTTCTCAGGCTCTTCTGAGTTTAAAAGCAGCTGTTTCACAGTGTCGAACATTTAAGACAGTGCTCTCCAGATGGTAAATGTTTTTACAGCGCTTTCTGGAAACCCCGCGAGGATCTCCCCTCAGCCTTGAAGGAATTGGGTTAGAGAGAGGAGGCAGCAGTCGCCTGGCTGACACTGATAAGGTGATTACAGGGAGAGCCCACTCTAACTGCAGCTCCTTATTGTCTGAACATTTGCACAATTACATTACGGTGAGGAGAGGCATAGCACCCGACACTGATCTAGCCATCTGCAGAGCTGGAGCGCAAGTTTGTGAATTGAAATGTATACACGTACACACGCATATCACTTGGCATGGGAGTGCCTCAGGGGTGTATTGTGGGTGCAACTTTACAATGTTTGTGAGGAGCTGGCTATCGATGTGACACTTGAATCTCCTTGTGCATTTTATAGCTCTTATAAAAAGGGTCTACTGTTTACTACTGAGACATGGATTTGCACTTTTCTGATCCCTGCAATGAAATAGCACGTAACCTCCTTTATCTACCCTTCGGTGTCCTAAAAAACTGTTGTGTATTTACTTTATGGGTAGTGAAAAGAGATGTTCCCATGTACCGATTTGTTCACATTTTTCAACCATTTTAACCAATGACAGTGATACTGTGGGGCAGTTTAAATTTGTCCCTGGGGCAGATTTGGTCAGTTCGGTCACTAGGTGAAGAAGGAAGCTCTCGGATTGACCTGAACATGGTGGTCTGGCTTCTCTTTAAGTGAACATCAGTGTGAACAATGGCGGGATAATGGATAATGTGATAGATTGAACATAATTCTTCCTGGTTCTCCTGTTTTATAATTGTTGGTTATGATGTGTGGTGTAAAGTAGTTCAACGAAACCATTCAAACCATCAAAAAACAGGGTTTGTGTTGTATATTACATGCGGTTTACCAATATTATGTTGGTACAGCAGGTAGCACAGCCACTTCACAGCTCCCGGGTTCCCAGTTCAATCCTGTGCTTGGGTTAGGGTTAGGGTTAGGGAAGCATGCTCTACAGGAAGCATGCTCTTCGGGTTTCTTCTATTTCGTCTCTTCACACCATCCAAAAACATGTTGTGGATCAACAGGTGGATCACCACTCACTTCGGCCCTAGTGCTCCTGGGATCTACTGTGACTCTGACCAGGATAAAGCCTTTCATTGTCTATTATGCTTGTCTTTGTGGGATTGCAGTAGGACTAGAGCCTATTCCCGAGGAACCCCGGGGAAAAAAGACAGGGTCCACCCTAAATGTAGTGCCCTAAAACACCACTCACACTACAGAGCATATCTGTGGACTATCCGAGGAAACCAGAGGAGGAAACTCACCAAGTATAGGAAGAACATGCAAAATCCACTTGAACCCTCAACCTTGGGGATGTGAGGCGACAGTGCTAACCACAAGCGGGCGTGCCACCAAACTGTGTAGTACCCTAGCAAAAAATGCATAATATATCAGACATGACTTTATTGCATACGATGTTTTAAGAAAGTTGTCCTGAAAGCCTTTAAGACTGGCAAGACTTTTCAGTAAGAACCTGCTGAAAGAATTCATACTGAAAACATTGTCTATTAGCCACAATTAGCTTTGACTAGCTTTAGTGCTAATAATGTGGGATAGTACTGCATGCATTTTTTAAAATATGCTTTGTGAGCAAATCCTACTGCATTCAAGTGTGGAATAAATAAGGCGTGATATACAGAATCAGCAACAGAACGGTGTGATGCGGTCTCAGCAGCAAAATTTTCCCAGTGATGCCCAAGATGCCTGATCAAACTGAATCTCTATTTAAACCATATTAATCAACTGTGATTTCCAAGAGCTGTGATTTGATGCATTACTTTTTTTCCTGACAGGATCTCGGAGCTCATACAGCAGTCAGCACAGCCACGCGGGTTCTGACCTCAGACCCCTGCAGTCTCCGGAGCATCACATCGAGCCCATCTATGAGGACCGGGTTTACCAGAAAGGCCCAATGAGGAGCCTGAGTCAGAGTCAAGCAGAACCTCCAACTCCAGGACATACTGGGACTTACCGTACCAACACTGGTAGGTTCCTCTGCATATCAATGTGTAGATGCGATTCAGTCCCTGCCTGAGAAACCGTTCTCATTTCTTCGAGAGCATCAGATCCTCGCTAATCCGCCATGACGTTGCTCATAGCCAAGTAGTGACCTCTTTAGAGCTGGGCTTTAAATATACGTGTGTGCCGGAGGGGATGCGGCTGAACGTTGCCTCTGAGATATGGTGACCTCATTTATCGAAACGTCCCGCAATAATGCTGTGCGTTTGATCTCAGGTCAGGGAAAGCATGCTAATCCAATTAGATGCTAATTATTCAGTTGTTGTTTTTTTTATTAATTGAGTTACGCCTGGGAGAATGGAGAGGGGAATTTAAGTGACTGTTCTTTAAGTTGCAAAAGATTAAGTGAATTATTTAGTTAGGGTTTCGAGGGCGCTCATGGGAGGGTGATCCTCTGAACTGATAAGCTAATGTACGCATCTGTTATATAACCGTTATATTTGAGCTGCGAGTATGTTCATTCTTAAAAGTAAAAGTAGAAAAGGACATAGGAGAAGACAAAGAAGTATTTTGGTAAAAGATCAAAGTTTGATTTCAGCTTCCATAATGTCTAAGGAATAACACTCTCTCAGGGGTGCTGTAACAGGAAAATAATCAACGTGAGATTAAATTAGCGTTGCTGTTTAATTATGAGGCGCGTTCAGGTCAAATCGGGACTTGTGATGGAATTTCTGGTGAATGAAGGCGTAAAGGCGATTGACAATTACAGAAGACTTCAAGCGAAGTACAGTGATGAGACTCTTAGTCGCAGTGAAACATTTGAATGGTGCAAACGTTTTAGAGAAGGCCGTATGAATGACGTATGTCAATGAAGGTCGAAATCACCAACTTGCTGAAGAGACGCGTCTGTCTGTGTGAACTGTACACACAATCGTTCACCAACACCACTTGCACATTACAGGACCTCAGCTGTGAGTTATTGCTCGTTATTGACCTCGTTTCTGGACAATTTCCACATGTTTGGTCTATTAAAGGATTTCTTGGGAGGCCGTCGTTTCAGACGTGTATATGTGGAGCACTTTATGAAATAAAGGGAGTTTTTACTCTCCTGTGTGCTGTTATTCTGCTCAGTCAAAAGTCCTGATTTGACTTGAATGCCTTTTGTATTCTGATAAAAAAAAAAACATAATTACTACACACACTCACACAGTGCTTATCTTGGGAACGGTGTGTGCCAGAAGTGAGCATGGAAAAGCGATGCACCACTGCACCTGCACTTAACCAGGAATGCTTTGGAGTTTTCTCATCTCATCAGTTTTTCTTATTTCTCTATAATGAAGTTAATATGAATAATAAAAAAAAAAAACTGCATTACAGAAAAGAAAAATTGCAAAAAGAAAAAACAAAAAAGACTTTTGTAATCTTAAGTAATGCAGCTGTCAGTACTTTAGGACACAAAACACTGCAACTGGAGACTCCTTCTATATCTATACATCCAACATCATAAACTTTTTTTAAATTATTATTGTTATTATCACAAAAAAGCACCCTAATATCAATGCATATACAGGATTATGCTTGTTTCTTTATCGGTTTTCTACAGAGCGTCTGGGGTTCAAATCCCTGTTGCTGGAGCTGTTACTATAGAAACGTTTGAACAAGTGCATGAATGCACTGAAAATTCATCATCTATACTAAAAATAAGCAAACTAGACCAAGATTACTTCTAAAATAGACTTCTGGTGTGTAAGAAGCTCTCGGAGCGGAACGCCGAGAGCGATGCGGTGTAATCTCTGAGCGCTCCCTGAGACAAAATGTCAGCCTTTCTTTTTCTTTCTCAATTGTGCAAATAAAAATGCACGTACTGTAGCGCGTTTTAATAGAGAGCTCCCGTTGTAATTCGGCCCTCCTGATGCAGCCGAGTGTATTCCTGTGACCTTTGAGAAGCAGAGCTCATGATGTGCAGTAAGAAACTCAATTCCTTTTCTTAATATTGTTGCCTTTGCTTAATGGCCTAATCGTTACACCGGCAGGAAGATTTTTCACCACGTCGTGCTCTTGTCAGAAGCAGACTGTAGACATTATTTCTCCTTCTTTCAGTACCGTAATTATATTATGGTCCAATATTTCAGTAAGGAAACACATTTTTGCAGGTGCACACGCAGACGGAGGGAAGTCTGCAGCAGGTGGCTCGTGCACGACTCGTTGTTTAGTTGCGCAAAAACAACTCGAGCGTTCGGAAATTAAGAATTTAAGACGTTAAATTTCGACAGTATATGAGCGCATTTATTATGGATGGGAAATGTATAATGCAGAAGGTTCCTGCGAGCATTTGTGAAATAGATTAGAGTGCCAGTGACACTGCGATTATTTGTCATAAGATTATTTGTCAAGTGGAATTTTTCTCTCCGAGTCTGGTGCTCATTAGAGCGCCATTATTTCCATTACGTCGGATCGTTTGAAGTCCGACCGAAGCTATACTTCTTCAGGAATTCGGCTCTATTGCGTTTCCGCTGGAACCAAGTTCGTTCCTTTGCACAGATATTAAATTAATCTGAAGTGTAAAGCATGGGATTTCAGTCTTGTGTCGTTCCGAGGCGAATGAGATGTACGAGTTTGTTGGAGCTTGGCTTTGATTTGAAATGCGTAGAAATGTATTGGTCTCTGACAAAGACTCAAAATAACTACTATAATAGCCATGTAAATACTGCTTTGATGTTGTTGTTTTTTTTTATCTTAATTGTATGTATTTATTGTATGTTGCAATTCCCTGCTTTACTATATTTTTTATATTTTTACAGTTTAACCATAACTCATTTAAATAATTCATTATAACCACTTATTGTTTTTCCCCTTATACTGATCATTTGTATTTATTTATTTATTTATTTATTTATTATCACAAATGTGATATATAAAACTCATAAAACTCAAAATGAGCTGATATTAATATAATTGTATAGTTTCTCTGTGCACAATAATGGCGAAACCTGGCAAAGTAAGAGATGCATTTCATTGAACATGCCGTTCATTATTACATTTTTCACTCTTTAAACAACTGAGCGCAAAAATTTGCATCCCCAGTGGTTTTCTGGATTTATAAATGGACTGTTGTACTTATTTTCTATACCAAAACTAATCCCATAATGATCACTAACCTAACTCGAACGCAAATCCGTTCATGAAAGCGCCTAAAATGGCAAACGAAATCCAACAAAGTGATTACAATTTCTTTGTAGCTTTATTTCTTGAAGTGAATAAATAATTAAGAACCCCAGGAAATAGTTGTGCCAAAGTCCTGAGCCCTCTCATTCCTTTATATTAAATGATGTAGATTACATAAAAGAAACATGAACGAATGGTTTACTGCGAAGTGTCTAGAGATGCTACTTAAAAACAGGATGTTTATGTACCAGCCTCAGCAGCGACCTCATTTCCCCTCTCGTCTCTTCCAACCCCTCAGCATCAGCATCATCAGTACACTAATCACCTCCTGATCATCTGTCAGCATCTGCACCTGTTTCTCACTGGGTCAGAACTCAAGTTAGATTTTTTTTTTTTTTTTTTTTTAAGCATAGGTATGGTGTGGCTTAACACAGAAAAAACATCCCTCTGAATCTGCTCAGGTACGAGGACTGGAATGAAACGAGACACAAAATCTTGCCAATGATAAGAGCTTTCATAATAAGTCTTTGTGGAAGCCGGGAGAACTGCACCTCAAGACTAGGAAGCATAATATGAAGAAATTAGTATGTATTACAGTACATTAATGGAGAGAGAGAGAAGTGGAGTTAAAGTTAAGTTTTACCCCGGGCGTGTTTTTAGGCTGAGTTTAATTTAACATCGCCCCGCTTTTGTAGCACAAACCTTCCAAAACGGTGAACAATTAAACAATAAGCCTTTTTTTTTTTGCTGAAAAGACATCTTTTCTCTTTGAAATGCCCTTTCCATTTAGCGTACGCAGCCAGCTTTAATCTGCCGTGCTCACTTAGCCGCACTGCTACATAGATGATGAAGTGGAGAATTAAAGTAATACGACCGGCCCATTGATGATCAAGTTAATTAAAAGAGATTAAAAGATTGCGCCGAACGTGACTTAAGTACTTCAACAGAACCATAATGAGTGGTTTTCAGGTTCAGATGTACACGAGACCCAGAGAACGTCATTATTTACGGATTAACGCCTTCGCCCTTGCGCCGGTCACGTGACCTTATTTTTCATGTTTGTGTAAAGTTTCAACATTAAGAGGTTTAAAAAAAATTGACGATGCTAATGAGAGAAAATTCAATCTCAGCTAGTGGTGTGTGTCGTCCTCGATCTGTAAAGGTCTGGACGACAACAGAGCGCCGGATTCATATTACATATTCAAATTAAAATGCAAAAAACATAGTGAGTTATTCCCCTCTCCATTCTCCCAGGCGTAACTCAATTAATAAAACACAACATGTAGTGTAGTGCAGGTGTTGGTCAAAAATTCATAATAATAAAGTTATTCAGAGGCTCAGAGGCGTCAGCACAGCGGCTTAGCGGTTAGCACTGTCGCCTTGCACCTACAGGGTCCGGGTTCGATTCCCACCTCTGTGTGCATGGAGTTTGCGTGTTCTCCTCGTGCTTGGTGCGTTTCCTCCACAGTTCAAAGACATGCAGATTAGGCTAACTGCCGTTGTCAAATTGCGAGAAACATGTGAATGAGTGTGTGTATGTGTGTGTGCCCTGCGATGATTGGCACCCTGTCCAGGGTGTACCCCGCCATGTGCCATAAGTCTCCTGGGATAGGCTTAAGGCCCTCTGTGACCCTGAATACAGTATAAAGCGGTATAGACAACTAGTGAGTAAGTGAGTGAATGAGTGAGTGAATGAGTGAGTGAGTGAGTAAGTGAGTGATTGAGTGAGTGAATGAGTGAGTGAGTGAGTCTACTCAACATTAAAGAAGGTCTGAGATTTTGACTCGTACATTAAACGCCTTGAGTAATTAGATTGTTCCTGCGTACCTGCACATCTTTTAAGCTTTATGCTTTAAATTCAAAATCATGCCGAACTAAGAGCGTCTCTCATGCGGTTCTCCTCCTTCCCCGGCATCATCATGGAGGACTTTTCGAAACCTCAATCAAGTTAGAAAACTTCTCAAATAAAAGTCTTGTTTTCTACAGTAAATAAAGGAGGGATTAACCTGACCCTGGAGGAAGAGCCACTTTGAAAACCTTCCTTCCAATAAGTGTCTTATTCAAACACTCATACTTTCCAAAGCAAGAAGAAGAAGAAGAAGGAGAAGAAAAGTAAAAACTTGAGTGTTTGCTGTTTGTTTTTTGTGGAACCGTTTCATCAAAGATGACTAATATGACACACGACTCATTTCAAACGGAGCCGGTTTTGCTTAAACCTATTAAGCCAATTCCAGTTATCTCTCTCTCTCTCTCTCTCTCTCTTTCTTTCTTTCTTTCTTTCTTGCTTGCTTTCCTTAAGTTTTTAAATAACACAGTCAAAGCCACAGAGTTGAACAGGAACCATAGGGATTTTCCGGAACAAAGGATGAAGGGGGAAAAAAAAGAGCTTGCGTTTAGTTGAAGAGTTTAAAATCTGGGAGGGAAAAATGTTAGATTATGAAGTTGAGTGTCGACAAGAAAACTTTTTTTTTCTTCATTTTTTCTCATGCACGTCTCCCTGCACGGTCTTCAAATGTATGTTTCTTTTGCAGGAACTTCAAGGACGCTCGCAGAACCGAAACCGGGACTAATTTTAGTTCCTGTGCCGTAGTTCACAGTGTCAAATGTTTCCTGAGATGCGAATATGCCTCCGCAGATACGTTTGGGAATGTTTTGGGCTGAATTTCTGATTCAGGTACTTTGTTTTTTTTTCCGGTAAAATAACAAGCACTGACTTTTAGACACTTCCTTGTTGTAGTTGTATGAAAGACCTGCAGGCAGCACGAGACCTACTCTTAAGCGAAAGGTAAAGAGGTTTAAGGAACAATGGTCCTGGAACTAAAACTAGCCCTGGTTCCTGCAGTGCAATGTTCTCCAAAGTTGCTTGTGCTGCCCACATAAAGGGTCTCCTCCGTAGGTATAACTGCACTCACAGGATGAAGGAGGGGAATCTAGCTGACGTTCCCAATGCTGGTCCTGGAGGACCTGCTGTTCTGAACATTTGAGTGTTTTCCCAGCTCTCAATGTACCTATGTATTTAATTAATCAGCTGATTAGCAGTCTGCATGATGGAGACTGTAATGGGCAGGAGATTGTGTCCTCCAGGACCAGGGAAGAGAACCACTGATCTCAAAAATAAGCCCCAAAATACTGTGGCGGAAATATTCCCAAAGTTTCTGCAATGAAAATAGTCCTTGGCTTTCCATGTGCACTGGGCGAAACAGTAATTGCAAGTAGGAACTCAAGCTGTAATTGGGGAGCTATGAGTTTTGATTGGTTCAAGAAATCACATGAGCCAGTCGTTTGGATTTGTTGCTTTACCACCGTACCTAATTTGTACAGAATCAAGGGGGAAAAAACCCCACACCTTCTGGTCTATTTTCTAAAATCCGAGACTGTACATAAGGAAAATGCTTCACCGTGTCGTTTTTTAATGCGAGCACATTTGTTACAGAGACATCCCGTCTCCTCTTTATGCTGATCTTTCAAAATGTGCTAATTACTCATACCATGCAAACGGATCATTTGTGAGGATCAGCAGGAAAGAACCCGGTGAGAGGTTTCCTCTTTGCCACGTTTAACTCTTACACGATTAGCGAGTCTGGCTCCGGCTAAAAGCAAAGCGGCGACTCCTCCACCCAGAGATTAATCAACTTCCTCATCAAAAAATAACGGTTCGCGAGGGTCTTTTGCTAAATCTTGGCGTTCGTCACCGGTTGAGCAAAAGGTGTGAATACGTTTAAAGAATTTCCCTGGTGAAACTGAGTGTAAGGCTGAAGTGAGCATAATATTCAGACCGAGCCGATTTGTAATGCATTATTCAGCAGGTTTTACCTCTGAATCTCTCGTTCGGCTCCGTACGGGACAGGAAATCACATAAAACCTGAAGAACATGGCAACTGTTTGTCAAGACACGATGCGTTTTATTTTCGCTTGACAGACAGGGTCAGTGTTGGCTCGTTAATGGCCGGTTTTTGCTTCGTTACCAGAACAACACGATGACATCCCGAGGAAATGTTAACGTCCATTCGTATGCACAGGGTGCCATTATTCTTTCAAACCAGTTTTGCTTCCCGTCGTGTTAAAGAAAAGGTGCTACTTTGAAATAACCAAGAAAATGAGCATAAGAGCAGGTCAGGGAGAGTGAAGGGAAAAAAAAAACAGCTCATAAAAGTGAAGTGCTAAAAGTCCACCCCATAAAGAAGACGCTGGAATAAAGTCAGTGATCCAGAGCTATTACTTCCTCGGCATTACGAGGGAGTTGGGAATCTTTTGCTGAACACACGACCTTCCTATTAATAACTTCACGTGCGAGTGTGCAGCTAAAACCAGACCTCCATAATGTTCGGAATGTTTTCTTCCTCCACAGTGTGACTAATGACCTGGAGGGTTGATTTATTTTTATTTTTTTCATGTTTGCATTTGTTTGATTCAAGATTTATATTTTTTTAATCTGTACTTGATTAATCGTTTTGTATATACGGTACTATGAAAAAATCTTGACACCCCAACTCCAAATTTCGTCATATTTTATTTTCAAAGCTCGAGACTTTCCGGTATGTTTAATGTAGTCCTCAGGAATAGTCCGCAGGCTTCCTGGAGCATTTTTTCCTCTCTTGTTATTTTCATTCCCGTCCCTGTACCTGAGCTGTTTCAGAGGAATGTTTTTTGTTCATTAAGCCACACCGTGACCTATGAATCATTCAAGAATAAAAAATAAACAAAAAATAGAACTTAAGATGGATGCAGTGCCGGGCCCAAACCCGGATAAAATGGTAGGGTTGCATCAGGAAGGGCATCCGGCGTAAAACCTGTGCCAAATTGTTGTGCGGATCAGATGGTCTCCTGTGGCGACCCCCTCAGCGGGAGCAGCCGAGAAACGTGCTTAGGGCAGACTGTCACATTCGTTCCCATTTCTTTCATTTAATCTACATGATTTAATTTCATTTATTATGGAGAAATTAGGGCGGTCGAGACCATTTGCCACCAAATCTGTGATACGCTGTGTGTTTTGATACCGTTCTATCTACCTCTTCTTCAGTTTGAGCTACAGATTATCGGGCTGCATCGAGCAAAGAAAACAACTAATATATGATGGGCTTTTTTTTTCTATAAGAGCACGATGTTTTATTCCTCCTACACCATAGCAGTTTTCCAACAATGATGGTTTATATTTATTAGAGAAAAGGTCATACACTGTACCTTTTTATCCTTTTTATAGCTGCATTGCTAACATATGAAACAAGTCTATCGGCATGACGCGTTCATTCTCTTAGCAACAAATCGAAGGTGAAAAAATGCTTAGGAGCCAAGACGAGATCAGAATCATGGCAATGCCTGTTTTAAAATAAACTGTTATTTACACCGTCACCTGGTTTTCTAACTTGTTCTTACGTATTAATTAAATGAATACAGCTGCAGTCTCTCTGACAAACTGTCATTCAGTTAAAATCCTAAGCGCGAGTAAAAATTCACATTCACAATCGATTCAATATTGATATAAACCCTTATTACAAACTGAGCCTGAGTCGCCTCTGATCCGAATCAATACAGAGAGATCATACTTTTCTATAAAACGGTGCCTCTTTCTGCGAAATAATCCCACCCGAGTAGTGCGATTATCTCTTGATTTTTCCCGATACCGAAAGTACCATTTATATCCCATTTAGTGTGATATCTTGCTGGAAAAAAACGAGAGAGAGAGAGAGAGAGAGAGAGAGAAAAAGAGAGAGGTTGTTTACACTTGCATTACATCTCTTATCAGCGTCTGAAAGTCACGCCGTCTTCCTGGAGCATCTGAGAGATTCGTATCTAAAAGGTCAAGCTGTTTGAATGAGCGGCCCATTATCAGAGCAAATAAAATATTCAGCCACGATCAAGGGACTTGGAATGAAAAAAAGGTGCAGAAAGTGTGAGACAGATTGAGGATCCGGAGTAATGTTTACCGTCTTATCCATGCATACGCATGAGTGATGTGTGTGTGTGTGTGTGTGCGGAGATTCTCAGATTCACTGCGCATAAACGAGTTTTGAGCCTCTCGAAGATGAACAGAGCCGTCACGGAGAACAGCAAAGCAGCCTGGCGTGATCCGGGAAGTTTAATCGCACAGAACATTGCAGTTCAGTCACGTCGTCTTCCTCGTATCGCCGCGGAACCGTACGCCCGTAACCCAGCGGACCAATTAGGGTACCGAAGCACAATTAACTGTAATTGAAAATGGCGGGTTATCTGCAAACGACCTTCGAGTCGGCGACAACGGAAACTGACGAGGCGTTCACAGGGAGCGGAGCAAATGTGAGACGCTTCTGAAAGGGTGTTAATTAAGGAATTACAGGGTCAAAACAAAAACCGCTCCGTCTCCTACGAGCTGGCTACAGTGCGCTGAATATTCCAGCACGCCGCTGCATGAGATTAATAAGAGTCTGTTGACTTGTCAAGAAGATTAAAGAGATTACAAACACATACGCTGCCGCCTCTTGACCGCACAAAGAGCCATTTTCTTGTCATTGGAGCAGATAAGAGGGTTGTTTCTCTTGATTTAAGCTCGGGGTTGAATTTGAAAGGTTGGACCACTGCTTTGTTTTAGTACGTCTTGTTTTGTTTTTTTGTTTGTTTTTTTGGCACGTTTTATACGAGGGGCACGTTTTACACGAGTTCAAGTCAACGTGGGATCAAATTCAGCAATCTTGACATTCATCCGGTGAGAATTTTCATAATTTCTTTTGTTTTTCGTCTAGCGATTTTGCGATTATGTAACGTTTTTTTTGTTTGTTTGTTTGTTTGTTTAGGGGTTGTTGTTTTTTTCGGACCCGAAAGCTGTCAGCGTTTTGTCCTTCAAATATTATGATGTTACAGTCATTCAAAGTGTTCAAGGGGTGTTCAAGTCAAAACGGGACTTTTGATTATGCAGAATAAGAGGCCACAGTTTTGAAAGCAAAAACTCTTTTTTTCTCTACATTAAGCAAAAACTCTTTTTTCTCTACATTATGTAGAGAAACAAAATGCAGTTTTAGGCAGTTTACTGTCAGAACTGTGTTCTTGTATTCTGGATAATCAAAAGTCCCACTTTGACTTGAACATGAAGCAGGCAGTCCAACCATGGTTCGTGCATCTTTAGAAATAAAATTCCACCTTTGTGGTATCCAGTTTTCTCAGTACGCCAGAGCCATGATCAGATCGCCTGCTTCACGTCTGAACTCCCGGCCTCCCAGGAATTCCTTTAATGGCTTTTCCAAACATGTGGAACGTTTGCACCAATCAAATATTTCAATGCGGCTAAGAGTCTCATCACCGTACTGTGCTTGAAGTCTTCTGCAATCTCTTTTACGCCTTCATTCACCAGAAAAGTCCCGGTTTGACTTGAACACCACTTGTAGACCAAAGGTATCTTGTATCTCCTTTTTAATTCAAGTTTATTTTAGTTTCTGTTGTATTTGTGCTGTATTTTCAAGTTGCCTCGGTCAGTAGTATCGTGTCACATGTTCAGTATCATTTCCGACAATAACATGAAATCATTTTCGACAGTGAAGGTGACCAGGAGCCGGTGCAGCAGGAACAGTACTGTAAGGATGCTCGTCATGCATTTATGCAATTAAGATGAAGCATTTCAGATAGAATAAGCTAATGGAGCATGAAGGTCACTGAAAGGTCGCTATTACAGGGAAATGCCAGGTCATCAGAGCAGAAACAGGAATTTGTTTATCACAGGATCCGGTGCTAACTCCTGTAACGCATGCCTGAGTAAGATGCTTCCTGTAGGCGCGGCATGCTCATGAGCACGAGCTACTGTAGATATGAGTTCATATTTATACCATTTATTATATTAGATACGATCTGTATTGTGAGGCGGCGCAGGGAGTCACATCACAGCTTCAGGATCTGTGGTTTCGTTGTTCCTTTTGTAACAATTTATTCCACGACATTCAGTGTACCCATGAAGTGATATATAAATATATTACAGTATAAATATGAACATAAAAAAAACACTTTAAGTGTGCTGTTATAGGTAAATAATTAACAATAACTTTTGCTTCATCACACCACATCATCTTTATGAATGATTTCCCTATAATTAGATAAGAGGTGTTTTATTCTTCACAAAAAAGTAGTTTGTTAATCAACTATAAAATATAGTTTTGTAAAAAAAAATATTTCATATCTATAAAAAAATCTAAATAATAATCTAAATAAAATAAAAAAAATATTTTCATATCTATAAAAATCTAAACAATCATCTAAATAAAATCTAAAAAAATATTTAATATCTATGAAAAATCTAAATAATAATCTAAATAAAATCTAAAAAATATTTCAGATCTATAAAATTTTTTAATAAAATCTAAAAAATATTTCATATCTATAAAGAATCTAAATAATAATCTAAATAAAAAATATATATATATTTCAGCTCTATAAAAAATCTAAATAATAATCCAAATAAAATCAAAAAAATATTTCAGATCTATAAAAAAAATCTAAATAATAATCTAAATAAAATCTAAAAAATATTTCAGATCTATAAAAAATCTAAATAACAATATAAATAAAATCAAAAAAATATTTTCATATCTATAAACACAATGTATGAATACTTGTTGTAACATTATACGATGGAATTTACAGTATATGAGATCCGTACAATTTCAAAGTCTTACATTTTCTGCGCCTTTCTTTCTCTGTGTATGATTCTGCATCTCATTTTTTTGCCTATATAAGTGGAGGTGAAGGCTCAGACCCCAGGACCTTTCCTCCTTCCTCCTATCGATCGTCTCCTGTCGGATTTATGAGCTTGATCTGGGTGGCCGCCTGCAAATCACATGCATTACCATAACCCTGAGATAAACCGCAAGCCGTGATGATATTTAAGAAAAAAGTAAAGGTTTCTTATATTGAGAGTACGGCTGGAATCTCGTAAGGCAATAAACGCCCTCAGGACGCGCCGGGATGACCCACGACGCCGGGTCTCGATTCATGAATTTCCTTTATAGATGAGATTCTTTCGTCTGCTTCCAGTCTGTCGCTCGGTCTCTCCGTCTTTCTCGGTGTCTGCAGATGTTAAATGCTAATTTCTCCATGATAACGACGAGCAGAGATAAAAAGAGGAAATGAAAGACGGTGGTAGCACCTAAAAATAGGGCTGCTCTATATTCCTGCTGACAAGCAATTACTCACGAGTGAGCACTTCTTAAGCTGAGCTGTATCACACACACACACACACACACACACACACACACACACACACACACACACACACACACACACACCATGGTGTGACAAGCCAATTTACTGAAAAACTTATATTACACTTTGTCATGCTCTATTTTTATCTTCAGTGTGTGTGTTGTTGTTAGAATCTACATGACGTGGGGTCAAATACGTACGAAATAAAGCGTCGTGCTGAAATAATCAGTGGTGTGGTGGAATGATCGCGCAGAGGCGCCGGTTCACACCCCGGGTTTTTATTATTTTCCTCAAACTGCATATCCTGATTGTTTTATTAACGTTAAACCGCTGCGCTAGCTTTTTATATAATTCATTAATTGTTTAATATTTCCATGTAATGTTGTGCAACATCCGCAAAACCACTTCCCGTTCTCACGTCTGTTACATGGCCAAAAGTGTGTGGACACCTGAGCATCACACCCGTATGTGCCTGGTGTGTGTGTGTGTGTGTGTGTGTGTGTGTGTGTGTGTGTGTGTGTGTGTGTGTGTGTGTGTGTGTAAACGCTTTTTAATGCGGGTTTATTAACATTATATGAATTTAAGCAAAAGTTAAAACTGTTAACGTAACCGATGAGATCCTGAAAATCCTGCCGAACAAATTTAAATGAGTTGTTGTTGTTAACCCTTTTTCATGAATCCGATAGCTGTCACCATTTGTATTTCTAATATTGTGATGTTGCAGTCATTCAGAGTTATATACGAGGGACGTTCAAGTCAAAGAGGGACTTTTGATTACGCAGAAGACGAGAGCAGTTCTGAGAGTAAAAACCGTCATTATATACAGTAGAGAAATAAAGGCAGTTTTAGGGAGGTTACTCTCAGGACTGTGTTCTCTTATTCTGCATAATTAAAAGTCCCGCTTTGACTTGAACATGAAACAGGCAGTCCTGCAATGGCTCCAGCGGACTGAGAAAACGTTGATGGTATCCAGTTTTCCCAGTACGCCGGAGCCATGATCTGATTTTTTGAAAATTCCGGCCTCCCAGGAACTCCTTTAACAGTCCAGACATGTGGAAATGACTTGGAGCGAGGTCAGGACTGTACAGGGAACAGGGCAATAACTCCCAGCTGTAGTCTATATATATATTTTAAAAAATCTCTGGTAATAAACTTAAATGCGACTTGACTCTGAGTCTCTTCTCCACTTCTCACCCTTGTCTCGCTTCCTGTCTGTCCTTTTCCGTCTCCGACACCTTATTCTAGACCTAATCCACCAAATCTGTGAGCACCTCCTGACCTTTCTGTTTTCTCCCTCCTGTCCTGCCATAGCCCCGTCCTCCCCCGGTGTCGACTCCGTCCCCCTGCAGAGAACAGCCAGCCAGAATGCTACCGGAACGTTCCCGCGCGGAGGCTACGCCAGCTACGTTGAGCCGTACCGCACGCTGCAGTACTGCTCCTCCGTGGAGTCTCCCTACAGCAAATCGGGCCCCACCCTCCCCCCCGAGGGGACCCTGGCGCGCTCGCCCTCCATCGACAGCATCCAGAAGGACCCGAGGTAAGACTCCGCTGGCTTTGGTCAAACATCCTGGGTCGGGCTTTTCTTCTGCATCTTCTTCTGTGCAGTGACGAATTTTGCAGCGACTCGGGGAGTATCGATCCGGTCTCGGCAGGATGAGACGAGAGGTAGGGGGTCAGAATGGCTTTTTGAAGGATGTGGTTCGCTCCTTGCGGTTGCTTGTTGGCAGAATGTCAGTTTTGTGGTGAGTCGTCAATAGCACAGGGGTCTTAAAGCTTCGGGATGTTTTCGCGGTGTTTTGTGCTGGAACATAAACAGGCTTCAGGCAGTTTGAGGAGTAGGGATTGAGTAGAAGCTTGTTTTTTTTTTTGCTCTTTCTATTTGGCTCTCTAGTGCTGCAAAAATGACATCTTAGCAAGAGAAATGATCTCCAAAATGAGAAAATCTATTTTATATTTCTTATTATGAGATGAATTTCACCCAATTCAGCTTTTTACACGGTACATTTCAAAGGTCCCACATTTTAATATTTCTTGAAATAGTTAGCACAGCTCTCATAGCTTCTCCAGTGTGTGTGTGTGTGTGTGTGTGTGTGTGTGTGTGCATGTGTGTGTGTCTTGAAATAACCAGCTGAAACACCCCTCAGATATTTTATACCTGTATCACTCTTCTGTCAAATATGGTCTTTCAGTGTCTATGTAAATGAGCTATTCCTGAGCCACGCCCCTCCAGGGGAATGCAGAGTTGAGCAACAAGCCGGGGGGAGGGGGGGGGGGGTTCTTCTCATATGAGGTCACAGTTGGTTAAATCCTTAACATTGGAACAAATATCTGCCAAAAGTATAAGAAATACAGTAGGTTTAATAATATAGTATCTGGTTAATTATAATTCTGTAACAGGAAGTAGTAAATCTGACTTTATTAAAAGGTAGTCTCATTGGCTTAGAAGTCTTTTTGGTGCTTGGGCCTGAGCACAATGTTGGCATAGCGTGAGTGTTCAGAACTGCATACAGTGTTTATTACTACTATCATTATTAGGGCTCAAGCACTATGATGTCAGCTCCATGTCGTCATAGTGTGTGAAGGGCCCTCTCATTCTTCTAAAGATTTTTTTCCACCTTTAGGGAAAAAAATCTTTTGGGGCTTTTGGGGGTCTTAACGTTCCCAAACATTCATGAAAATTGAACGGTCGGTTTGGAATCTGCTGCCATTAGGATCCCTGAGAGTCTGAGCGGCGGGCGTGGCTCGGGGCCCTCAAGCGAGATTTCACTGCTTAGCTCATACTCACTTGCACGTATGCACACGCAACCAGTTACACAATTAGCTACAATTTCGCATTGCATGTCATGCGCGCAACTCAACAAGTAGTCAGTTATTTTGGAATGTTTGCAAAACACACCTAATTGATTTTGATGTACTCCTCCTGGGGGATTTATAAGATCGCCAACAAACCGGGCCGGTGTGATCTCAGTACATTCAGGATGCAAAATTGCGGAGGGATTTTTGATATCTTAAACGGGTCAGCCGTGACGACGCCTTAAACCTATGCCGAAAAGTTGTGTGAAGCTTTTTTCCAGCATCTGGGGTTTTTTGGAGGTCTAAACATAAAATTCTCCCTTTTCTAAAATTATGTCATAATGGTATTATGAATCCGGTTCAGATACACCTGCCCACTGTGTTTTTAGAGTTCTAGATGTTGAACTTTTTTAGTTGTAGACCCGTTTTCAAAAAGTTTTTGTTCATTTTCAGCTAAGAATGTTCAATGGCATCGACATTAAAAGCAGTTAATCATCTTTATACTTCTCTAATATTAACCAAATCAAACATACTTTGAGAGATGTTATTTTACACCGTATATTCTGTACTTTTCACCATCACAGGAAGCAAGGACGCCTTTTCTGGCGTTGTCTTTTCCTTTAAAAGTGTCGTGCTTGTTGTATTTATTTACCTTTAACAGCCTCCTTCGTACTAAATAAATTAAATTCCTGATGGCTTCCTGAACTCGCTGAACTCCTCATCCAGTACATCAGATTATTATTCCGTCCTAAACCTGTACGCCGTGTACCTGCAGCTACACCGGGGTTTAATTGGTGTTTTCCCCATCAGGTTCAGGTCTATTTGAAGTGCGCCACAGTGGGCGCGGCTGCAGAATTCTTTCTGAAATGTCGGAGCTAATTAGCATTGCTGAGTCGTGATCAGTGCAGGTGGCGGTGAAGCCGAAGCTGGACGGATGAAGGCCGGTGCAGAGAGCGAGCATGACCATGACCGAGTGTGTGATCTGATTACTCAATGCTTCGCATAATGTTTAGAATGTTCTCTGCTAAGATGCCAGACCGATGCCAGAGACTTAAAGGAGAAAAAGGGGTAAAGTGATGAAATGAAAAAGAGAAGTAATCAACGCCTCGTAGGCATGGTGCTCTTTAAATAAAATGTATAACGAAGGCAGTATAGATACGCCATGGATCGATAAGAGATAAAACACTCTGGGTTACTATGCTTTTATAGGAAAAGAAACATCAATTAATATTAAATATAATGGGAAACACCAAGAAGACAAGACAGATGAGATTTTTTAATCTGGCCTCGGAGTAGAGAGAAACTCACAGCAGAGTTTTTTGTGTAAAGCAGAGTGTGTGTGTCTGTATGTGTGTGTGAAGCCAGGGAGTGGGGTGTAAAGGCGAGAGAGTGTGTGTGTGTGTTTGTGTCGGTGTGTGTGTGTCTGTGTCAAATTACGCACGCGCACAAACATAGGAGACACGCTGAAACAGAGAGGGAGATGTTGATTATACCAGTAAGAGACGAGCACTAAGACCCAGCAGGGGAGACGATTACCTACCCACAATTCCGCAGCACAAGGGAGAGAAAAATCATTGGCTCAGTTGTGATCACGTAACGCTCGATGTCAAAACAAGAGCGCATGCGTGATACATGATACTCGGCACAAGACTTGCTCGTTTCTCTAGTCAAAATTTATTAAAAATCTTTGCTCGTCTTGTGGAACACTCGTAAACCGCGTTACTCGCAATCCGAGGTTCCACTGTATTACCACTGTTAATTATTTGAAGAGCAACATGTCATAATTTTTCTCATTTTATACACTGGTACCACAGCATACGAACGCCCCGCCCCACTAATTTTCTCCTTAAGAACTGAAATTTTGCAAGAAATTCCCATCGACATACGAAGCATTTTTGGCACCCGAGCCAACGAGCCCAAATCGAACGCCAGCTAAGTTGCGTGTACGTCCGGGAGCTGTTCAAAAGACAGGCAAAATGACTTTATAACATTTTTTGTTGTTGTTGCATTTTGTGCATTTTTGAGACGTCTATTGATTTCACATTTTACTTCATTTAAATGTCTTTTCTGATTATTTTGATATATTTTTGAATATTGTTTTGTTATTGGTAATATTTTTGGGTGGATGGAATGGATTATCTGACGAAATTTCACCTTAAGATCTCGCCGGGATGAATTGAATTTACAGTTACAGCCTTCACGACGATGTTGGAGAAACTTCCTCCACTAAATGTTATCCTAAACATCTCCTTACAGTTCTCATAATAAAGTAGCATTGTGTAGCTGAATATGTAAGTCACATCTTAATTCACCCCCGAATCCTGAAGCTTATTCTCGTGGTGTCGCGGCTGACGAGAGCGTCGGCGTGTGAAGCGCTGGTTCGTTGAGAGGAGGTGAGTGCTCTTCGCTCTATTAAGGTTCGAGGGCCCAGAAAAGCCCTGATGGGAGTCATTTAGTCTGTAATGGAGCTACGAGTGAATGGGGGGGGAGGGGGGGGGGGGGGGGATGGGGTTTCATGGAGGGGGGGCGGGGTGTCGAATTTTTGGGGAGGGGGTTGAAATATGGCTCAGCACCACCACTTGTTTCCAATCACAATTCAGACCCGGCTCTTTTGCGAAAATGACCTCTTTTATATCCTGCTTTTTTATTTCACGATGGCGCTCTATTTATTTCCGTACTTTAGCGCGACGGCGTGTAACGGGCGAAACGGATTGATGGCTCCTGTGTTGTTTAGAATGTAGAATTCTCCTGGCTTGGTAAGGAGGTACAGACGGGTTTTACTACTAACGGAGCCTTGCCAGTGCTGGTGTACATGTGTGTGTTTGTTGTTTGTTTGTTTATTTATTTATTTATTCCACGCTCAGGCCCCGTGGCAGATGTTTAGCGCTGAAGCACTTGTGAAGGTGTTGACTTTTTCAGACGGGTTTGTTCGGTCAGCGAGTGCCTTCAGGTGAGCCGCTTGAGCGCGGTGGTCTGACAAAGCGTGACATTTCTCTGACCTTTTCCCTTTGGCAGAGTGTCGTGGGCGAGGGAGAGAGGCGGGAGAAAAGAGCAGCGCGTACAGTACAGTACCGCCGTATCTCTCTGGTACATGGTCTGCGTGTGTTTATTTATATTTGGGGGGAAAACCAAACACGAGTGATGCTGTGCTGGATATCAGAGCTGTGAAGTAAGAAAGGAAGGTTGGGGAATGTATCAGTGATTTTGTTGCTGTAATGACATCATCAAAGAAGGCGTGGTGCGTTTTTTATTTACTGGTGCTTTTAGGACACGTCCTCTGTGATGAACCCCGGGCTCATAGGGGGCTTCGGATCTATAATCATTAGACACCATCGATTGAGCTACCCAGCCCCAGTGGTGCTCAGGTCGACGGATCCGCCTTCTCGAGGCCACGCCCACCTCTTTCAGGATGTTTCTAGTGGCTTGTCTCCAGTGCAGTCCGTTTACTCTAAAAATAGCAATTCGCTACCAAAGACAAGGGAAAAAAAACATGATTTCCCTGTTCAGTCCATATTTTCTGTCCCTAAATTTTTTTTTTTCCTGCTTAATTAAGAATATCATGTTAATATCCGGGCCGTCAATTATATGCAGGTATTTTGCATAATGACATAATCAGGTGTGTAGTCTGGCTCCAAATACAAGAACGTTGCCTTGAGAAATAAAAGCAACAAACTTAACGATTGATTCAGACTGTACAATAAATAAGAAGAACATTCATAAAATACCGTTATTGTCTTGGTCTTGCACAGCTATCTATAAAAAATATTTTTGAAAATTGTTTTGTGTAGCCTGTACTTTTACCATGCTAATTGATGAGATCATGTGACCTGCGAACTCATTATAATTTTCATAAAAACAATCATCATGGCGGACGCAGAGCCAACTCGCCAAAAAAAAAAATGAAAAAAAAGAGATGCAATCTTTTTACGGAACCTGCCAAGAAAAATCTTCACTTGTTTGTTGGCGGCATCTTGTTTGTGTTGACGCCTTGTCACATGACTGTTGTATTTGCATACTATTTGCATACTATTCTAATATTCATCAGAATCTGACAAAGATGGGCGTGTTCATTTGTCTGTGTTCCGTTATTTCAATGTTTATACAGCACAATGTATTCGCAATAGTTCTTTCTCTCCATTTTAATGTACATTTTAACTTACACATGGAATATACATTTTGAGAACAATGTACGGTCTGTGTCAGTGTTTAACTTGCTGACTCGGAGTTCAGGTCATAATAATTCCAGGTCAGTCTTTTATTTTAGGCACAAATCTTCAATATTCAGGTGAGATTATTGAACATGAACCGATTCCAGGGCTTGTTGATCCTTAACCTATCACTGTGAAATGCCTGGAAAGCTTAAAGTCTTAAAGAGAACGCTGCGGTCAGGGACGGGCGGACGCCAGCGTAATCAAAATGATGAGACGTGCACGCTGTCTGATCCGCTAGGAAAACAATGTGGACGCGTGGGAGCCGCAGGAGTGAATGAAGACAAATGAACGTGACTGAGTAGAGTTTATTGATCAGTGGGAGAAAAAAAAAGATGGCAGGGTCGCCTTCTGCGCACACGGGCGCCGGGCTCCGAGCTTTTCCGAAACCTATCGATCCTGACCCGGAACGCCGGGCTGCTTTTAAACACCGTCATTATCACTCTGGCTCCAGGCTGTCGTAACATCTGTTCAACATCCTAAATGGCGACACACACACATGCACGCACACACACACACACACACACACACACACGGGAAACATGCAGATTCAAAGGAAGTCCCCGAGTCTCCTTGAACTGACACCACAATTGGATATTTAATGCACTTTTTTTGAAGAGACATCAATGTTTACCTTCAAATGGAGACTGTAAAATATCTATTCTGTGGCAGATGCTTGTCACTTGTTAATCACACAACGAGAAAGTGAAAAAATGCAACAAATTGCATCCTAGACGCCAGTGTGATCAAAAACGATTTCTTTAGATTGTGTTGCGTTTTTAGATCTTTTTCCATAAATCACAGTTCATTCATGATTTAGCAAGGGGGCATTTACTTTTTCACATAGTGCCAGGTAGGTTTGGACAGCTTTTTTCCCTTTAATCAATGTAAAAACTGCATTTTGTATTTACTCTGGTTATCTTTGTGCAAGATTAAAATTTAAGTGTGAAAAATGTGCAAAAATGTTTTTTAATTCTTTTTTTTTTTTTTATCCTTTTTTACTTTTTCATTACACTATATATGCACTGTATGTACACCGATCAGCTATTATATGAAGCAAGTAAAAATGATTGTCTTTGTGTCTTTGACACGAGCCGAATTGCGACGTCTAGACGTCTGGGTCGGGGGGTGTTTCCACTACCTCTTTTGGGATGGTTTTGGTGGTGAGGACCTACTGGAACAAAAGTGCGAACAAGTGCAGCAAAGGAAAGCCAGTGAACCAGTGAGATGGTCCTGGGCACCCGGGGGTCACTGATGCTGTACTGTATGTGAGAGGAGTGAAGGCTAATCCGGCGCACTAATAGCCACGTCTCTGGACTCACTAATAGGCAGGTGGTTTTAATGTTATGGCTGATCAGTGCACATGCCCAGTATATTGGTTCATAGGGATCTAATCCACTAATAATAAAATCAGTCCGTCGAGTTTATTGTTCTTGAAGAACTTGAAGGATGTTTTGATTCCAGATGTTTTTTTGGTCTTGGCTGTCGGTCTGCGTTCTCGTTTAACTTTCAGTCTCCCCTGACTTTCCCAAAAATCAGCTCAACTTTAGAAGCGTCTGGCATTTTGTGCCAAAAAGCAAATAAACGAAAGATGAACGTGACAGCTCGCTGAATTGAGAGAGAGTACATTTCAGAAATGCTTTGACAAAGCTTCTTCCCAAGGCAATTCAACTTGAGTGAAAATGAAAAACGTAACCTGTGATTGTAAAAATTCAAATGTGATTTTTTTTTTTTCCCAGTAGGCCTGAAACATCCGTTTTCTGATTATGCAACTTTGTTTGTGTGAAATTTATGCCAGTTGGACGTGCTGGTTTTATCAAGTGAAGTGTTTACGCATCTTGATTATCATTAGTTCCTCTTGGTCCCACGTAAGCATCCAACAGGGACATTCGGCACCGGATCAGCGTCTGATTAGAAACAACAGCGTTCCTTTATTTCCGTGTTTGGTTCAGTGAATTGTCGGTGTTTTTGTACGCCGATTAGTTTAGTCGGTGACAGGTGTTTACTCGACGAATCATCGACGGAAAAAACGGAGCGATTAAGAAAGCAGAAGGAGAAACGCGAGCCGGGTCTCTGCCCTGCCAGTCTAATGCATCAGGTGGTAATTATACTGCCGTCGCTCTCAGTGACCTGTAGCCCAAGATGTACTGATGTTTTATTGATGCTTTCTTTTCTGTCTCCGAATGGTAATCGGGCTAATCCATGAGCTGTGAACTTTCACTGGCACTGAGCGTGAATCCTAATCAAGCCTGTAATCAAACATCTGAGAGTCTTTCCGTGTTTATTTATCCAAAAAAAAAAAACGCCCACAAACGTGCTGAATAGGCAGAAATGCCTTTCCAAATATCGTGTTTCAAAATCCTGGACGTGTTTTATTCTGAGATGTTGGTGCTATGTGGATCTTAGCACTTAGCAAGAGCTCGAAAAGTTGAGTACTCTCACATTGCAGTAATTAACGAGCACTTCACAAAGAGTTTCATATGCAATTTTTTTATTTTTATTTTAGTTTTATTCGGGAAAGAACACGTTCCACTTTTTATCCGTTTGTAGTTTCGGTGTTCTTGTGCATCTCCAGTATGAAGCCAGTTGTTTCCTGAGAATAATGACAATGCTGTTCTCCCGTTAAGGGGACAATCTGATCTGCGCATTCGACTCGCCTGTATCGCCAATTCCCACCTGTATCCGGGTCTTGGGACCGGCACTAATGATGCCCTGCAGCCACGTTTGGGGCAACATGGCAGCTGAGAAGACTATATAACACCCTGCTATTGATAGATTAATAAAACACCACTCGAACCAGGAGAAACATGAACAACTCCGTCCTGAAGATGCTTTAAAGTTACAGGTTTACCTCTGACTGCTCCAAAGCACTGGCACTGGAGACTCCTTCCATAAACAAAGAGCTAATTCAACATCTCGTTAAAGACTATTTCTCAATAACAATGATTAAACACATTTGTTTGACTCTTTGAGTATTGTGTTACTATAGCAACGAAAAAGTATTTGATAGAGCGCGGTCTGCTTTACGTTACACAATTTAGGTATCACCATATTTAAATTAAAGACAGAATTTTTTGGTTCCAACCGGGTATGGATACTGATAAGAGACAGTAACGGCACTGTGATGTGTAACTGTACGTGTGACTGGGCGTGTCCCAGGTGTTGTACAGTGGTTAATGACACTAACCGTGGGTGAGAGTGGGTCCGTACGGTCCGCAGTACTGAGGAGAGAGCGGCTGCCTGACCACGCCCACATTCACACCCAGTCACAGAAGCACTTTCAGCAACAACACACGTCTGATAACGTCATGTCGTCTTAAACAACACGCCTCACGTCTCTGCAGTAATCACTTCCAAGTCCTTCTGAAACGCCTCTGAACCGCCCGCGTCGTTCAGTTCACGGCTAACGCTTAGCTACAAAGCTAACTAGCGTCTAACACGAGGCTGAATCCCAAATCCCTCTCTAACCCCTGATCAAGGGCACTACATGAAGTGTGGAACAAGGGAGTGCACACCCTACATAGTGCACTAGATTTCCATTTGGGATTCGACCCCAGAACCCTGAAGTTAACGGAGCTGATATTCTAAAGTGGAATAAGTGGAAATATAAAGTAAATCTGGTGAGATTCTCACGACTGTCTACCACAAAATAACTGGCTAAATAAAGAACCATATCATGATCTCCTGATAATAAATGGTGTTTGTGAAACTGGTGTATAAATGCAATATCACACTCGAGGTCGTGCTGTTGTACTGAATATCAGAGTCTCAGAGCACAACAGCACGACCTCGAGTGTGATATACAAAGTTAAACACAATTACACAATACCGGGTTTACATTTAATAGAATTAAGTACATTTACAAAGATTTAATTTGTGTAAAATAGACATGATGTAATATGTAATAATATGTGTTTTTCGTGTAATATAAACGTGTGAGCTGCCGTTTCAGGAAACTAATCAACACTTTCCGATCAATCAGGATGCAGAATTCATTAGTGCAGTAATAAGGTTTAATGATCGTTATTATTTCATATTCCTTATGAAGCATCTTGTTGAAATCGCATTAGCTCCCGCGTGAGTTTAGCCGGTGTGTTTCCATAAATTCAGCTAAACTTAAACAGCTGGAACCCAGGAACCAATTAAGGACAAAAAAAAAAAAAAAAAAAAACTCTCTCTGCTGCTGCCTCTGAGGTCACGTGGGTGTAATTTGGAGTGTGTGTGAGAAATGTCCTGTTACTTTAACAGCCCTGAATGCGGTGAAATGACGCATGGCTCTTACACGGCTCTTACAGCCAGCAGCGTTGCCCGCGCCAGGTAAATTACCCTCCACTTACTCTCCTCATCGCCTCCTCGAGGAGGAAAAGTCCCTTAAAGGGGAAGAAAAAAAAAAGGGGACAAAATGGATGAAACTCTGTGCGAGGTTTGACCCTTATTATCAGCAGACTTCAATTTGTCCCGCATGTGGTCCCGGACAAACATGTTTGACTTTGATAAATAGAGCGCGCCGCGTGCACAGGCAACCGAGTCTGAATTATTATGTCGGGCCTTTTGTACGCGGAATAATGAGGAGCAGATAAGTTTCACCAGGTTTCAGCCGGGCGCATTGTGATGAAACGGGGAGGTGGAAGTGTTTGGGCGAGACGGACGAGACATGTCTTAAAGGGATGGACGTGTCGTTAGTGCGCTCGCTCGCGTTGATGAGAGATTGAGTTGTCCGACTTTGTGTTAAAAAAAAGAAAAAGAAAGAAGGAAAAAAGAAAAAAAAAACCCGTGCCTGGTCTAGCTTTATGCTAATTAAAGTCTGTGTGAGGAGTTTCATCAGGCTCGCATTGTTACGTTGATGTTCATTATCTTCCTGACCCAAGCTTCCCTAAAAACAGCAATTAAAGTGAACGGAATTTTTAAATGATACAGTTTGCATCATCACCAGTGGTGTCGAAGTCTCGACTCTGATTGATGGGTTTGCCGACAGCTGCAAATCCCAGGTTTATATTAAACTAATGCTATAGTACGTTAGCATAGGGTTTTAAACAGAACTCCTCCTACAAGTTTGCCATTTCAGTGTCTATGTAAATGATCCACCACTAAGCCACGCCCCTCAGAGACAGCACAGCTGAGCAGCAACGTGGGGGAGGGGCTCTTCTTATATGAGGTCACATTAGGGATTAAATCCAGTGGATTTTTGTGTTTTTAAGTTTTTTTTCTTGTTGCTGTTTGTCGACCCATCTGGAGGTTGGAACACGACTAAAAAGTAGGTTTTGCATAAATAATACAGTAGGTGCCCTTTAAATGTAACTATAAATGGATCAGAAGTTTGACGTGTTGTCGTGGTGGTATAAGAGGAATACAGCACGTTGGGACGCAGTGGTATTCAGGTGGTTACAGCGACTTCCATTAGGGCTTGTTTACATGTACAGGGGTATTAAAAAAAAAAAAACGGAGGTACAGTATTACTGTGTGTGAAAACGCGCCTTTTGGAAGATATTTAGAAACACAGATTTCGGCGTATCGCCTGTATTTGACGTTGAAGTGGGTTATATCACCCCCTGCTGGTTCGGCATGCTTCGACAGCATGGATTTAAATTTCTATTTAAGAAAGAAGACAAAAAACAATGTTGCAAAAAAAAAAAAAAAAGTGTGCATGCAGTCTAAGCCTTAATCACAGCCCTATTATTATTGATTATTTTCCTATACAGTACCAACAGCACACTGTCTTTTTTTTTTTTTTCCCTTCACTTCCTGATTAATGCGATCTCTACACGGCGAACAGGATGACTTTTATCGATCAGACGACTCTCTGTTAAATGACTGACAGCGCTGCGGTTCGAGGCAGCGTCACCCTCAAAGCGATTCATCACCGACCAGACAGGAGCCACGCCACCCGGCGTTAACGCATAGCCGCATGCGTCAGCTTCTTTAATCTCATCCCGCAGGCCTCCGAGACGGATTACAGGAATCTGCCGGCTAAGCAAATTATATCTTTTAATGTTCACCTCGTCATACAGCCTTCCTTTCCGTGCCTGTCGTTTTTTTGTTTGTTTGTTTGTTTTTGAGCTCTCCACATCACATCACATCTGCATTCATGTCCTGATGGTGACCTATACCAAGCACGCGGACCGTAACGCACCTCCACAATCGATTATCAGACTCGCTGAGGCTTGGAATTGGCCTGAGAATAGCACGAGAGAAAAATATGGTGACTACATTAAAAAAAAAAAGAAAGAAAGAAAAGGTAGCGAGCATTTATTATGGTTTTAAAGGGGAACTCTGAGACCCTTTGGTTTATAGAGCAGCTTTCTCTCGTACCACAGCCTCATTCACTGGGGTGTGTAAAGTTTTACAGCGTATTCGCGAATCGCTGAGAGCAGGTCGGGAAACTGAGCGCTGAGAGCCGAGGCCTCGTCCCAAGTTTAATGAACGCCACTGACTCATAAGTGAGACCGAACAAAATAATCTCTCTAAACTCTAACTAAATATTTAAAAATGTGTATTGAAGGGAAATCATGTACTGTATACTGATATAACGAAAGGTTTAAAGGTTTACGAATGAGACATTCGTAAACCTTTTACGAGGGTGGGTGAGGTGTTGTAACCAGGCACGGGTTTTGAGACGTTGGACGTTTGGGAATCATGACCTTCTGTCTGGGAAAGAAATAGGATAAAGATCCGGATTAAAGCGTGAATTGGATCAGTTGTGTGTGCAGTGAGGTTATTGAGCATGTCGCAAAAAAAATAATAGATGTACAGTAATGTATGAGGAATCTAACTGACTTATTGTTTAATTGACTGACTGATTGATTGATTGATTGGATGGCTTGAGCTTGAAAATATTTTTGGAAACCCATACACAACAACTCCAACAAATGATGCGACTGTAAGTAGATTAAAAACAATGTCATGTTCTTTTGCAATAAATAAACAAACGTTGGCATAAAACACTTGGGAGCATGCTAGTCTAGGAAAATAAGCAACAGTTGATTGATGTCGCCTTGCACCGCCAGGGTCTGGGTTCGAGTCCCTCCTCTGCGTGCGTGCAGTTTGCATCTTCTCCACGTGCTTGGTGGGTTTCAAAGACATGCCGATTAGGCTGACTGGCTAACCAAAAATTGGCCGTAATGTTTCAATGAGTGTGTGAGTGTGTGTAGATCATGTGTGTATGTGATCTGCGATGGATCGGCACCCCGTCCAGGGTGCACCCCGCCCCGAGCCCTAAGTCTCCTGGGACGTCCCTGTCACCTTGTCTACAGGATTAAGCGGTATAGACGATGAGACGTATACAGCTACAAATGGATAAAAAAACGATGTCGTGTTCTTTTGCAATGAATAAACAAATGCTGGTTGTGTTACAGTATAAGGGGAAGACAACAACTGAGGACATTCTGATGTAGGAACAGAATCAATTTCTGTCTGGTTACAATAACTCCGCTTCATTGGTCCTATAACAGCACTAAGACACTAAGTGTTTATTCCTTGCAGTGTGCAGCACATATTGAATCAGCGTTATCTATATAGACCTTTGGACAAACATGCAAAATGAGTGCTGCACTGTATTAGATTTATGAAGGTCGTTCAAGTGCAGGATAACAGGACACAGTGACGAGAGAAAAAACTCGCTATATAATCCGCTGCCACACTAATGCACTTATCCCAGTGTTTCTCTGGTGCTTGGACACCATCAAGGTGTAGAAGGTTTCCTCAGTACGCCGGAGAGATGATCTGAAACGCCGGCCTCCCAGGAACTCCAATCATGTGGAGTTCTAAAGGTCCTATAATGTGCAAGTGGTGCTGCTGAATGATTGTGTGTACAGTGTGTACGATGTCTTCTGCTGTTGTACTGTAACTCGCCCTCCTTCAGGTTTGATGTTCCGCGCATTGCTGACCTGCTTTTCTGCTCAACACGGGTGTAAAGAGTGATCATATGAGTTACTATATCCTTTCTGGCAAGTTCTCCCTCTGATCTCTAAAAGGCGTCTAAACCCACGCTGGTGCTGTAAAACCTAGAGAACGGCTTGTATAACACATTATATATGTGAAGCTTGTGTTTCCATTTAAAACGCAGTTGATTTGGAGTGTGTAGGAACCTTCATGCTGTTATCCATGACTTCCTGATTAACCGGGGTACAAATATGAGGTGACACGGAGGTCGAATCCCCTTAGTCATCCATCGACATGGGAAAGAAGTGAAAGCGCGCACACACACACACACACACACACACACCAAAAATAAATAAATAAGGCAGAAGGGTGGGTTGAAATTGATAAGTCAGGGAATGGTTATAAAAACAGGTATCCGCTTGAAATGTGCGCTCGTTTCTAGTGTTGTTGGGGCAGTGATAAAAAAAAGAAGAAGAAGAAAAAAAATTTTAAAAAGAGGGCTCAATTGGAATTGTTACAGACTGGTCTGGAAGTTTATTTTGCCGTCATGTAAAGTGTGGAGGAGGTAAGTGTGGCCAAAACACTCCCTAAGGATCAGTGCTGGTGAATGAAATGAACAAGTAGAATCTCCAAAATCACCATCAGGTTCCCGCTGTGTGCCAATAGATTATTCAGAAGGTATGCGAAAAAAAAAAAAAAAAAAAAGAAAGAAAAAAAAACAACTGTTATTTAACAGCAGTAAGGCAGAAGTAGCGGTCTGAGCGTTTTATTTCTAGCAACACCTCTGTTTATGTTTCTCACTTGAAATACATGTTTGAAATGTTCGGTCCCTGAGTGGGACTTGAACCCGGGCCATGGCAGTGCAGTGAGAGTCAGTGAGAGTGCTGAACGCTGGGCGGCGGCTCGCCAGGGACTCGGCTATGGAGGCTAGTAAACGCACGTACACCGATCAGCCGTAACATTAAAACCATTAACATTAACGCCACCTGCTGTAGGGTTTGGGTTTCTCTGTCACCGGGGCAGGTCCGGCCCCTCAGGGCGTGGTTCCTCAGGGTGTGTGGCACCAGGATGGTGGCAGCGGATCCTTTGGGTGCTGTGGGTTGTGGCGTGGGGGCTTCGTGGATTGGACTTGTTTGTTTTGGATCCGGGCCACGTGTGCAGGTGGCGGTGCTGCACTGGGTATCCTGGTGCCTTTCTATTGTGCCCATTATTGACTGTTTTTTATTATTTATTTTTTTTTTGTGCTGCATTGGCTTTTCCGTGACCTGCTGGCCTTTGGTTCCCGCTGGCATGGGTGAGCTCGGGGTGATAATTAATAATCAATGTGTTATGGCTGATTGCTGTATATTCCTTTGTTAATCAACAAGTGGCACAATAAACCTCCTCCAAGTCAAGAAAGAAAAATCTGTAGATCTGAAATTACCCGACCCATTTACTGTAAATCAGGAAGCAAAGGAATGAATAAAAAATGAAGTAAAAACGATAATGGACAGCATGAGCACAGTTAGTGTAATAAATGTTGTATGTAAAGGTTCATGTTTTGGTTGTTTTTGTCAGGGATAACCCCTAGAGGGCGCCATAGCGCCCTGTGACTTTGTGTTGTAGTTTTGTTTCGTTTTACTTCATTTCCCAGTTTGCACCTCGGTCAGGTGACGTGGGCGCTCACCTGAACCGAGTTGATCATTACTTTCTTTATAAATAGAGTGTTTTGAGTTTAGTTATTTGTCTTGCATCTGTTAGTTTAACCTCGTTAAAGTCTGTACGTTTAGTTCGTGTTTCCTGGTGTCTTTATACGTGTTTTGGTTTGTTTTTACTTATGGTATTCTGTTTTGTTGGTTTTCCCTGACTTTGCGCTATAAAAATAAACATCATTCTTTGAACCTGGACCCCTGCATTTATGCCTCGCACCCCAAGTCGTGACAGTTTCGAGTCGTCCTTCCGTTCAGACGCAACATTGTCCTGACGTTGTGTTTTAGGTGAACGACATCACAAAATGTGAAATATAAACAGCTGTGTTCAAATTAGGGATGAACGAAACATTGTGGAAGAAAGAACCCAGTGCCTTCAATGCAGTCAGGTCTTGTTGTTGTTTTTGTTGAAGTCGATTTTATTTTATTTTTTAATCTGTTAAATGGAAAATCAGAGATTCACTTGAAAGGAGCATCAGCCCAAACAGGCAGGACCATCTGGCGTTCCTTTTGTCGATGATTCCGCCTCTTTAAATTCGTCCCCGTGCCCCTAATCACTCACAGGAACACAAGAGTGCTGATTGCGTCTTGAACATGCAAATGAAGCGGTTTAGGCCTGATTGTGAGAGAGCTGCTGTTTACCAACAGCTAATGGAATTAATGGGAGAGCTGGAGACTGATTTCTCCAGCCGGATGAGACGCTCACAGCCTTTACGTTCAATTCGTTCATGGATGATTTTTCCTCAGGCTTCGTGGTTTTCTTTTCTTTTTTTTCTCCTGATTTCCTTTACGTTTTTTAGAGCGTATTTCCTCCCATTTCACTCTTTGGAGCAGAAATAAAGCTGACTCGATCTTAAATGAGGGAAAAGTGGTGTGTTTAAGCTAAATAGCGCATGAGATTTCTGCATGCTCCATACAGTACGTCGTGCTATGAATGCTAACACGTCATCCTGGAGTTGTGCGAGTTCTGTAGTAGCATGGAGTTTGTTGTATTTAATAAAGAGAAGCGCAAATGTTACCATGATTATATGCTCGTGTAAGGAGACTCCAGTGTCAGGGCTTTGGAACGATCAGAGGTGAAGCTTTCTGAGTTTTTGTTCAAGAGACGGAGAAAAAGAAAGCCTGGTAAAGAAAAGTGTGTTTATAGCTGCTATAACTTACTTCAAGTGTTATGGATGTTCCAAAACCATTAACTATATACTATAACATTGCTAAATAATTCTAAATAGATATTTCTGGTGATCTGATGGGATATAAGAGGAATAAAACACTTTAATATCACTCTGGGAAATAATCAGCCTTGAGGTGTTACAGTATAGTCAAGGGACAACCTCAGGTTCTGAAAAACCGAGTGCCAAAATGTGCAGTTCCTCGAATGACCACTAGGCTCTAAAAGTGAGTCAATCCCCTTAGAGGCCCATGTTAAAATGTTTAACTTTACGACAGACGTGAACATTTTTAAAGCCTGGTACAAAAGGAAAAAAAAAAAACTAGATATCCCTTTCCAAGCTACTATATGGGGGGAGATTTTTTTTTCTTGTAATGCATTAGTTACAATTATAATAAAGCAATAAAAAAACGCTATCTGCCTTCTATGCATCACTTTAGCTAACTGGAAACGATGCACAACGATCCGTACGTGTAGGGTACGGATAAGTTCGAGAAAATACAAAATAATGTGAGCATATAAATTAGCGTTAGCCAAGTTAGCATTTAAGCTAAGCTAAAGCTAACCTACCTAGCTTGTGGTAACAGGAGTATGTGTGCAGTAAGGTGTAGTAGATGCTGTTTGCTCCGCCTATATGCCCATTAATGGCTTAACCGGGTTTTAGGCGGAGTCAGCTCCTGCCAAGATGGCGACCAGAAAGTTAAGGGATGAGCTTTAAACCAGCTCTTCAGAAAACCAGAGTTTGTCCAGCTCTTTTACTCGTCTGGTTTTTAGCCTAAAGCCAGTTAAACCAACGTTATCAAATCTATTTTTTTAATTTCATGGTTTTCTTTCTTTCTTTTTCCTCTCTGAACATTGCGTTAACGCTAACGTTCTGTAAGCATTACTTACTTACTTACTTTAACGCACACACACCCCGCACACACCCTATACACTAACATCATTTGCTCACTGATAACACCATTAGCCCTGATGCTTATTGACTCGGCGTGTGATTCAGAGCTGAAGGCCGTCCTCGCCCGCACTTTGGCGTATTACCGCCTCACACCACCTCCACTAACACACTTTAATTCAGTCTCGAGTCATCAATAACACCATCTCAGGGCTAAATTGCTGCCCGCTTTAAGATGGTTCGTGGAGGTGGAAAGTGCCTCTGGGTTTAACCCGACTGAGACTTTCACACAGTGCAGGTGTTTTTTTTTCATCTGTAGAAAGTGCAGTCATGGGGCAGTTTAGTGCTGATCTATAACACGTAATATTGGAGTCAACAGCATACTGTATCATCATCATCATCATCATCCAGGAAAAGGCATTTGATATCTGATACCAGAATCATACAGTCTAATACATACTGTATACAGTAATAACAGATAATATCACAGTGAGTCTGAGATCTGAAGCCTGCCTCTGAATCCTGGATTCTGATTGGTTCTCTAGAACAGCAGGTCTGACAGTACTGCAGGTTTATATGGACGATCCATAAAGTGGTACCTCGGCATACAGACACCCTGCTTTCTAATTTTGACCTTAAGAACTAAAATTTTCGGCATTGTTTTTGGTTTTTAAAGCCGTCGGTGCCAAGAAATCGGTGCCATAAATTAAGGTTTAGTGAGGTTTAATGTTTATTTATTTCATATTTTACTTAATTTACATGTCGTTTCTAAATATTTTGATTGTTTTTAGATGCAAAAATATTGTTATAGTGTTGGAAAATGGTAATACTGGTGATATCTTTGGGTGGCTGGAACGGATTATCTGCATTTACATTATTTCCGATGTGGCAAAGCGTTTCACAATACAAAATTTCCCCTTAAGAGCTCGGCTCCGGAACGGATTATATTTGTATTTTGAGGTACTGCTGAATCGTTTCAGATTCGCAGTTGTATTGAAGGATCGATGCTGCAGTTAAAAAATAAAGGGAACACTTAAGCAACACAATGTAAGTCAACCACATTTCTGTGAAATCAAACTGCCCACTTAGGAAGCAACACTGATTGACAATCAATTTCACATGCTGTTGTGCAAATGGAATAGACAACAGGTGGAAATTATAGGCAGCTAGCAAGACACCCCTCAATAAAGGAGTGGTTCTGCAGGTGGTGGCCACAGACCACCTCTCAGTTCCTAAGCTTTCTGGCTGATGTTTTGGTCACTTTTGAATGCTGGCGGTGCTTTCACTCCAGTGGTAGCATGAGACGGAGTCTACACCCCACACAAGTGGCTCAGGTAGTTCAGCTCATACAGACGTGGAGGAGGTCGTAGGAGGGCAACAACCCAGCAGCAGGACCGCTACCTCTGCCTTTGTGCAAGGAGGAACAGGAGGAGCACTGCCAGAGCCCTGCAAAATGACCTCCAGCAGGCCATAAATGTGTCTGCATGTGTCTGCTCAAACGGTCAGAAACGGACTCCATGAGGGTGGTATGAGGGCCCGACATCCACAGGTGGGGGTTGTGCTTACAACCCAACACCATGCAGGACGTTTGGCATTTGCCCGAGAACACCAAGATTGGCAATTTCGCCACTGGTGCTGCTGCCTGCAACATCCTCCAGCATGACCGGTTTGGCAGTGGGTCAGAGATGAGATCCTCAGACCCCTTGTGAGACCATATGCCGGTGTGGTTGGCCTTGGGTTCCTCCTAATGCAAGCCAATGCTAGACCTCATGTGGCTGGAGTGTGTCTGCAGTTCCTGCAAGACGAAGGCATTGATGCCTTCCTGAATCCTTTCCCCAGACCTGAATCCAGTTGAGCACATCTGGGACATCATGTTTCGCTCCATCCTCCAACGCCACGTTGCACCACAGACTATCCAGGAGTTGGTGGATGCTATGTTCCAATTCTGGGAGGAGATCCCTCAGGAGATCATCCTCCACCTCATGAGGAGCATGCCGAGGCGTTGTAGGGAGGACGTACAGGCACGTGGACGCCACTCACACTACTGAGCCCCAGTTTGACTTGTTTTAAGGACATTACATCACAGTTGGATCAGCCTGTAGTGTGTTTTTCCTCTTTACTTTTTGAGTGTGACTCCAAATCCAGACCTCCATGGGTGAATAAATTTGATTTCCATTGATCATTTTTTGTGTGATTTTGTTGTCAGTTTTTGAGCAGTGTATTTTTATTTATTTATTAGAAATTAATTTAACATTTACTGAAAGGAAGGAGCCTCCAGTTTCAGTGGTTTGTAAAAGTTTGGATATAAAGCTGTTGGTGTTGCTGAGACCTTCAGGACAGAAGGGCTTTTGGGTTTCTCTGCTACAGGACAAGCTGAAGTTTTTTTTGGCTTCGAACAGAACGTTCTACTCAAGAGTTTATTTATAATATACATTGATCAGCCAAACCATTTAAAACCATGAATATTAAAACCACCTAGGCTTTGTGTTGTGTCACTGGGGCGACCTTGGTGTCTGGCACCAGGACGTTGGCAGCAGATCCTTGGAGTGCTGTGGGTTCAGACTTATCCATACTTTAGTGGACGTGTAGCTGCTATAACCGAAGTGAGAACATGAACTGTCTTCACTTGTCTAAGTGAAACTATAAATGGCAGAAATAAAATTTGTAATTTGAAACAAATTACTGTCGCATCAAAGGAATAAAATACATTGGCGCGGTTGTCACTGATTTTTTTTCATATAATGGAAGACCGTGAGGTGCTTAATTCTTCACTTAAACACTGAGAGATGATGCAGGCTCAGATTTGTGGCACGTTTTCGGTGTTTCCTCCTCCAAGGAGACGTAGGACAGATGGGCCAGTATTGAAAGTTTTGCATGAACTGTTTCGTGAACTGTTTAAACACAAGGATATCGGTGACGCCACCCCGGACGAGACGACCCCTGGAAAATATTGAGAGTTCATCATCAGAAACCTCTTTACTACATTTAGCTCTACAAAAGAAAGAGACGGCGCTCGGGAGAGACAGAGCAGAGAGGAGCGAGGGAACGCCGTGACCAGACGTGGAGTGTGAAACGTCTCGGGGAGAGAGGACAAGCCGAGCGGAGCCACCAGGCGTCCCCGAGGAACACTCAGGGAGCCATGAAAATATAATTGGGAGCTGTCAGGTAGAGCCGCCGCGCCGCCGCGCCGCACACACTGAGGAATCCGCAAAGACAGGAAAGCGAGGCAGGGAAACTGGGTTTAGGGTTTAGAGCTTTTTTATTATTGTTTTGCATTTTCAAACGCTGCATAAACACCAAATAACAGCAATTTGGCCACCTAAGAGCTGAAATGACGGTGCTGCGGAGTGAAGATGCAGTTAAGTGCTTGTGCAAGCTGGACTCGATGGATCAAACACACCAATCTCAGCCCAAATCCGTGCCTCCTTTTTTTATCTGATTTGTAAGAACAGATAAAACGGCATGCTTGAGGTTTTATCACTGCATACACACACAAACACACACTCCTTTATTTCAGGAGTTTTCTTTTTTTCACCTATTCAATGAGTTGAATTCATTTGATTCATTAATTTCATTTTATTTATTAACTAACACCACATCATATTTGTATCTGTTTATGTTTACTTTTAATGTTCGGTAAAAAAAAAAAAAAAAGAAAGAAAAGTTATTTACCAGTTCTCATTTGCATTGCAGCAGCTACAGTACGGTACAGACCGTATCGTTTGCAGTGACACTGACACTGGAGACTCCTTCCATCAGTACAATCTCCAGGCAACGAACGTCACCGCATGAACCGTTACACATGTTTATTATTGAGATATTATAATAGAAATGGTAAAGTATTACAACTTAACCTGTTTTACTGTCAAAGATGCTGTTAAAGATAAACAAACTAATCAACACCTTCCGGCCAATCAGGATCCAGACTCCAACAGCGCTGAGCGGAAATAAACAATTAGCTTATCTGAAATCAGTTCACTCCGATGTTTGTTTGTTTATTTCATACTCTTTCATTCTTGCACAGATTCTGATGTCCCGAACAATAAAAGACGTAATGCTACGGATGACGGCGTGCTGTTTAGAGATACGGAGAGGCGAGTGTGCGTTCAGGACGTGTTCTGTAGGCCAGTCGGGTTTCAGCTGATCTTCTTCATCCTGCATACGAATGGAGATTATATTCCGTACTCAACAGGACTCAGTAGAATTGTTGATCTTGCTCACTGTGTGTGTGTGTGTGTGTGTGTGTGTGTGTGTGTGTTGCATAAACAATAGACACAGTTGGAGTTTTAAAACGGATGAGGAGACTGCTGCTTTTTTGTTCACTAGAACTCACCAGGAACCCGTCTTCAGGCTCCATTTGTCACTGATTTAAAAAGTAATAATAATAATAATAATGATGATAATTATTACCTAACAAGCATTAGTTCATTGTGTGACTTTCCTCTAATGGGTTATTATCATTCAGTTACTTTAATCTTTACTCAAATTATTGTCACTTTATTGCATATTATTATCCTTTGTTTAATATTAAATATTATATTATAATAATCTACAGAGTGAGGGATTAGGGTTGTGAGTGATCTGATTAGGTTCAGGAATTAATCCGAACAGGGTCGAGCTCAGAGCGAGGTGAAATGTCTGAAAAAGGTGCCGTATAAATTCTTCTTATTATTAATAGCAGTAGTAGTAGTGTAAGTGTTATTATTATTATTATTATTATTATTATTATTATTATTATTGTGGAGGCTCAAATAGTTAAGGCTCTGGGTTACTGACCGGAAGGGCGAGGGTTCGAGCCCCAGCACTGCCAAGTTGTGAATGTTGAGACCTAAACCTCCGGGTTTACACGTAGTGTGTGAATGTTGACTGGAGGTTCCACCACCGTCATAAATTGGGAATTAATACAATGGTAATTGTCATTGGCCTCCACGGTCTCTACTTGGACTACAGAGGTTAGTAGCTGGATGGATGGAGTAGTAGTTGTAGTAGTAGAACTTCAGTTATTCATATTATTCTCACTGCTGTTATTATTGTTATTAGGAGCAGCTATAAGGGGAAAATCAACAAAATATTTCTTTCTTTTATTATTTATTATTTCCTATTATTATTATTATTATTATTATTAGCAGTATACTACTATTATTACTACTACTAATAACAATAATAATAATAATAATAATAATAATAATAATAATGCATTTTACAGTATGTATACATCTAGTCACCCAAGGTCACCTTTCAATTCAAACACAAGATAAATGACACCATTGAATAGTAAATGACATTAAAAGAATATTAAATAAAACAAGGGTCAGTGTCATAATCTAAAACATTTCAAATTTGAGATTCGAGTGCAGCCTTACAGCTACATATTATTGCATTAATACATTACAAATTATTATTATTATTAGTAGTAGTAGTAGTAGTAGTAGTAATAAGAGTATAAAATGAGTATTATTAGGTGTATTGGCACAAGCAGTAGTTACATAGTTTTATTAATATTCAGAATAATAACCCCATCAGAGTAAAACTGCGTCATATAAACGCCTCGGCTTTAATAATCTGTTCAGTGGGTAAATTCTATGACAGTATAATATTTAATGTATATATGATAATTACTGTACATTAAAAAATTCGGACAAACTCAGAACAAGCATTGATTTATGTAAGAATGGGCCGCGCCATCAGTCGGGGTGTGGCCCAGGAGTTGATTGACAGCATGCCAGAGCGAACTGCAGAGGTCTTGAGAAAGAAGGGGTCAAATAAAGGGGCAAATATCGACTCTCTGCATAAACGTAATGTAATATAAGTCGATAAAAGTCTTTGACTCTCATGAAATGTGTGTAATTATAATTCAGTATTAAAGAGTCACATCTGACGCAAAGATCTAAAATCACTGAAAAAGCAGCAGACTTTGTCAAAATTAATATTTGTGCCACTCTCAAAACTTTTGACTTTCTCAAAAATTTTGGCCCCCCAAATTTTTCTCACTAATTAAAGTTTCTCACTAATTGGAGTAAATCGGAGCTTGTTTGCGCCGCGTGGTAACATTAGATGATGTGATGAGATTCCAGAAGGAAAGTTCAGCTTCTGGTCCTGATCAGTAAACACTGACGGGACACTGAGCTCTGATCGGCTCGCGTTTCACATGCAGTAAAGCATCTAACCAGTCAAAGATGAGACTGAATTCTTGTAACCAATCATAACGCGGAAGGCGGGATTTAGTGGAGAAGGTGAGAGACCTGACCTAATCTCAGAGTTTAAGAAAGGTTTTTTCTCTGTTATATTTCTGGCAGATTAAACGCTTCGCTGGGAGCCGAACTACTTTGTGCATAACGAAAAAGATTTATTCTGATTAAAGGCTTTGAACCATGTAAACAGTTAATCCGGAATTTACAATTGGAATTTTACTCAGATTGAAGAAACATCGTCCATGCGAACGTAACTCATTATAACTCGATGTATGAGTAATGGTCGTAGTAATAGTAGCTGTAACCGGATAAACATTATTAGCAGCGCTACTGTAGTAATAGTAATAGATGAGGATTGTGTTAACGTCCTGCAGGGCGGCGCTCCTTCTTCCTGAATGTGAAAGAATTTAAGTTTCTCTTCTCCTACCTCTCTGCTGTTTCATGCCTGGCAATTATCCATCTCTCCATTACCTGCATTTCAAGTATGTTTGTCACATCGCCCATCCTCCCCACGCCCCCCCCCCCCCCTCGTTTATTCACTGAGCGAGAGAGAGAGAGAGAGAGAGAGAGAGAGCATCTGTTTTAGCTTTCCTTTGTAGTGCAACAAATCAGCCTGGGAGGAAAGAAAGTGAGAGGTGTTACAGCCAGCAGCTTCACAAATCACCAGTGTTTACACGCCAGCGTGACATCATTAGCCCGTGGCTCTTTACCAAACACATGTGTGTGTGTGTGTGTGTGTATGAGAGAGAGAGATCTGAGAGAGAGAGAGAGATGCGTCGATGCGATGTGACTCATGTTGTGTTCATTGCTGAGCGCCGTGTAACCCACTGACCGCGGCGACACACTTCATTGTACAATCACGAGGAATTTTAATCGCTAATTGTACACACTCATTTGTAATGTAAAATAAATTGGCAATTAAATATTTCCTAGGATTTTTTTTCTTATGTTCATTCACTAACGAGACTCCTTTGTTGATGTCACTAGAGCTGTGAATAAGAGGAAGGCTATTGATTAGATTCAGTTCGATTTTTGCCCATTAACTGCATTTCATTGGCTTTGTACCGAATGTGTACTTTGCACAATGACAATAAAGTTCAAACTAATCCAATCTAATCTAATCTACTGTAATCTAACCTAGTTATGGTTTTCGATTAAACAATGCTAATGTTTGTCTCAAGCAGCTGTACTTCTTCTTACAGGTTTTGAAGTATTAAAAACGTACTGAAAATATCGAATAAACACTGAAACCCTGTATAACTCGAACCCACACCATCCACATTAGTGACGGGAAGTTTGAATCATTTCAGTGACTCGGCTCTTTGAATCTCGTTCATCGGAATGAACGAATCTGTTTTTTGAGTCGTTTAGTTCATTTCGTTCTTATGAGCAGAAATAAAATAAAATGTTACATTTTCAGTAAACAGACCCCCAACACGTCTACACACACACACACACACACACACACACATTTTGTCTATAGTTCCAGTAATGAAAATATTACAGTGCAGCTAAGGACATTATATTATAATAAGCAGAATGAGCAGCTCACCTCAAATATCTTCTAGTCCGAGTCGTTCGTTCTTTTGAATCTATTAGCGTCTATGGGAGTCACGTGACAAAAGAACGAACGACTCGGACTCGGAAGACTCGTTGAGGCGAACCGTTCAATTCTGCTTCCTGTACAGAACCTGCGGAGGTTTTGCGATGGTTTGCGCATGCGCGCCCAGTAGAACATGAACGAATCACTCTCCGAGACGACTCGTTCTTCTGAGTCACGTTAAAGACTCGTTCAAAAAGAATGAATCATTCATGAACGACCCGTCACTAATACACGAGAGGCGAGAAACCACTGAGCCACCAGCGCCCAAACGCAGAGAGGCAATAATCTCCAGTCAAATTAATGAGGTTTATATTTTCTGAAGAAAAGAAAAATGGTATTTTATATTTTCCAGACCATTTGACGTGTTTACGTTTAACTAATCGATTAAATAAATGAAAAAGGCGGAGGGGATCGATTCTGAATCAAAAACCGACATTTCTTCACTTCCCCCTGACCTTCTGATCTGAAAATAAAAGTTAAACCTACCGTATGTTTATCTTTGCAAACCTTTTATAAAATGCATGAAGAGAAAAATGATGCTCTGGTGTGTGTGTGTGTGTGTGTGTGCGTGTGTAGCTGGCTCGCTTTTGCTATTCTGATCTTGGAATGAAGCTAGCACAAAACATGCAAACAATTTCACACTGCTATTTAATTCATGTTCAGTTTTTCAGAACAGGCCACGCCCACAAGAGATAATAATTGGTAATGAAGCAAAAAAAAAAAAAAAAAAGCTTTACATTTTCATCATTAGCCATTTGAGCGGTGTTTATTGGATTCACGTGTGTTTAAAAACTGTTTAGGCTAAGGTAATGTAGCGGCTAGCACACATGATGCAATATTTTTAGCTCTGCCGTGTGTGTGTGTGTGTGTGTGTGTGTGTGTGTTCTGTTCAGTTTTATACGGGGCCGTGAAGCATCACTCTGAAGATATTACTGCTTCTGTTTTTATCTAATTGGGATGCGGTTCCCACAGGAGCTCGTAGCCGGCTCTTTCCCCGCGTATGGAAATGTATCAGCCGCGGCTATTTTCAGCTCGGCTGCTCCTTAATGATGATACGGACTTAACTGTGGAGATAACTGGAGCCGAACCCCGAGCTGAAGCTCAAGCCCGAGTTGGATCTGGATCTTCTTTTGATGGCTGCAGAACGTGTCGAGATTTTATTTGAGATGTATAATGGTGAAGAGGTATTAATAGACACGCTTGGAGCTCTTTCATGGTGAAAAGAGGCTGGAAGGAAGGAGAGGGTTTATACCGGGTGTGATTTATGTGCTGGTAATAATAATAATAATAATAATAATAATAGAATTATGTGAAATATATCAATCCTTATGTTAAAAAATATTGAAATTAATACTTTTATTTATTCCTGAGGTGGGAATCGAACCCAGACCCTGGGGATGCAGGCGACAGCTCTAAGCCACCGCACCGCCTATATAATGTCTATCATAATAAAATATATAATAGAATAAAATATGCATATATTACATCATATATTTAAGTTTTAAAAAAAAGACTGTAATAATTGCAGGTTTAGCGAGCTATTTTTAATCTTAAATTATTTAATTATTTTAATTAATTCAATTATATAAATATCAGCCACTTAGTTTCAATACATCAGCCACCTCTTGTGTGTGTGTGTGTGTGTGTGTGTGTGTGTGTATGAGATTGTATGTGCATGTAATTAATCCTTTCTGTACGCAGTGATTTAACTCCGCTGCACCTCTGAGCTTCAAATTAAACATTCTGCTTCATGTCTAGTGTTTGAACTTTTGTGTGTGTGTGTGTGTGTGTGTGTGAGTGTGTGTGTGTGAGTGATATTAATTATTCCGCTCAATGTACAACTGTATCTTAGTTGCTCTCGAATTCACATTCTGCTCTCAAAAGCCGGAAATAAACACGTGTCACGTGTGTGTGTGTGTGTGTGTGTGTGTGTGTGTGTGTTTCCGGGTGTTTCAGAACCTTCTTCTTCTTCTTGTACCTGCAAGCTCGCTTTTCTTGTCTCTTCTGAATCTCTGTCAGCGTTGACGCGCCTCCTATTTCTGTCTGTCTCTATTCCCGTCTCCTCCTAATTGACGCGCCTGTCGTGGCCTCGCTTTAACCCGAGCAGAGATGACAGGACGGTCCTGCATACGGCTGGCTGTCATCTCGCATCTGCCTGAGTCACGGCCGGGCGAGGGTCCTCCGGGTTCCCGCTCGCTCAGAGACATATGCCGAGCTCAGATGAGCGTTCCGCGAGCTCCCGACGGCGGCCGTGGACTCCGTGTGATGAGATCGATGAGCCCATGTTCAGGACGTGCAGAAATCCATCACAGACAATTCGGGAATTCTGATGATAGTTTTCAACTTCAGCGTCTGTAGCTGTAACTTTAATTTTAAAGCTCTAAAGGTCATCCTGGGCTTAAATTTAAAAAAAAATTTCTCTGAATATAAATGAGGCGTGTTAGTCATCATTAAGTGCTATTAAGGTGACAAATGGTTTTTCTTTGAAGTTTTACTGAATATTAAATGTTATGTTTTTTTTCGGGCTCTGGTACTGGTTTTCTATACTAACTCTTATGTTTGTGTCACGCGGCTTCCTGACAGATTTTACGCTCCTTATATATATATATATATATATATATATATATATATATATATATATATATATATTTATATATATATATATATATATATATAGATATATATATATATATATATATATATATATTTATTTATATATATATATTTATATATATATATTTATATATAGATATATATATATAGATATATATGCAGTTTAATCTGTTTATAGTTATAGTTCCTGTTCCTGTTATGTTATGGCAGATGTAAACACTTCCTGCCTCAACGGCGTCTCTTTATTCACTTTATGGGAAAATAATTTAAGCTCGTCCTGTCACAGAGGAAGCGCACTGCATACTGTAGGAAACTCCTGACTGTTACAAACCCTGACACTGGAGACTCCTTCCTTTAGGTACTGTACTGTATATCCGTCTCCACCATATCAAGTCCGTGTAAATGAGCCGTTACGGTAGAGACGGAACAGCAGTCTGGTTCCTCGCACCGCCGCATAACCGAACGTCCTGTTTGACCTCATCACGGAGCACTTTGTACTCCGAAGTCATATTGTACGTTCAGACATGTTAATGTATCACGCGCGTAAAGCTCTCTGCTCATTAGGAAGCGGACGAATGCCCTCATCTCCTGACTCTGTATTACGCGCTTGATTGAATGTCAGGAGGAATCAGGAAGCGTTCCTGTGACGGCGCATTAGAGCTGGGTCCTGCTAACCGAGAGCGAGTTTCAGGAACGTCAGTAAAGTAATAGTGAGGATGATGTAACACCATGTCGGAGATGACGGGAGCTGCAATGTAGCCTGGCTTTTCACTTTCAGCAATACAGTACACCTGGCCTGCCTGGCGTTTTACACTTACATGAGTTGTTTTTTTTTTTAACAATATTGGCCCTTTTGAGATGATTATTATTATAATTAGATGATGAAATTATATGTTTGAGATTCAAAAAGGATGAATCTTTTTACCATATTGAATAAACGATACGTTAAATCAGAGCAAAATAAATGAACAAAACGTTTCTTTAAGACACTCGTGAATGTTGACACTTGAATGTATCAGGCCGTTACACAAAGCATAAAAAAGTCATTAAGAAAAGTCGTCACTGTATGTAAGAAGTGTAATGATGTAGAGCTGCACGGTGTCAGGCTTAATGTTGCCAGGTCCACAGTTTTCACGCAAATCTGTCGTCCTTTTAATTGCAATCGTTACTTGTTTTTTTATTTATTTATTTATTTATTTTGATCAGAATGTTGGTGTATGGGCGTCTCACTTTGCCGGTTCAGTTGCCCTCCTCTCATCATTTCTTAAATTCCTCACATCATCTGGATTAATTAAATGACACACCACGTTATGACTCCATAATTGTGTCGCTATATGGGATAATTAGAATACGAAGATGCTCCGAGGTTAATTGAAGGTCGCAGGTTAACTAACTTACCGCAGTTTTAATGTTGTGTGATTTAATTAAAGGAAGCGTGTTTTTACGGACGAGTCCCGGATGCGATCGCGCGTCTGGTGATGTTTTCTCGGTCTGTACGCCCTGAAGTCGACTAACGGATCGTCAACGACAAGAATGACAGAAGAAATCTGATCTGATTCGAATCAGCTTAATTACTGTTGTAGGAAATTAGAGAAGATTGCGAGGCCTGCGCTCTGGTCATGTTTACCTCTGAGAGAGACGTGTGACTGCGGGATTAAAGACGCTGTAATTGCCGGGTCGGATGGAGAAGAGTGTGTGTGTGTGTGTGTGTGTGTGTGTGTGTGTGTGTGTGTGTGTGTGTGTGTGTGTGTGTGTGTGTGTGTGTTTTCAGCACTTTTGTTGAACAGGAAGAGTTCATTAGTGAGCTACAGACACCTGTTTCGGTGTTAGAAGTCTGTCGTCTGCGCGCTGATTTCTGTTTACGCAGCTAATCACTCAAGTATATTGTGCAGAAGGAACGCTAACGTACGTACAGCTGCGTCCTGCATTTCATCTAATTTATTGAGTTTCATCGTTCCATTCAAGCTGCAGTGTGTAATTTGTTCTTGGTGGGAAAATGATGTAATGCTACTGACTACTGAGGCTGTGAAAAAGACAGGACGTGGCGTTCCAGCTCTGCTGTAAGAGTCACTTCACAATCAGATTTCGCTCCTTTTGGTGGACTTCACATTTGGAGAAGGATATTTTCTAGTATCTTGCAAACAAAAAGGGAGTTTTTTTTTTTTTTTTTTTTTTTTTTTAAAGGTGAAAATTTTACTCTAATGTTTTTTTTTTTTTCGTTTTTTTTCCCCCACCTACAGTATGTCCCCGATGTTTAGGGACTCAATAGTTTCTCATTATATTGATCCAACCTGAAATCCAAACGAACATTTAAAGAACTAAGTCTATCGCGAGGTCACAAGCTCCTGTAAACACTAAAGCTAATTCCTAATGCTAAAGCTAACATGGAAACAGAGACAAGAAGCAAAACATTTAAGGGAACCGAACCAGAGAACAAACGGAGAAGCCATGAGTTATGGAGACACGACAGCAAAGCAAATAAAAACGTGGACTTTGTGACAGTGAGGTGTGGTGCATTCTGGGAACTGAATTCCCGAGCAAAAGTCAACATAAGAGTGAGAAAACCAGAAACGCACAAAGTTACAACCATGACAGAGAGGCTAACAGTTATTGTGTTTGTTTACTGGTCTATTTGTTAGTTTATTTGTCTCTTTAGTGAAAATTTATAATTCCTTAAAATAATGCAGAAAATAAATGTAAAAATTCAGTTACAGACTTTGGTCCCATTTTCCTTGTGAATAAAAAAAATCTAATAATAATAATAATAATAATAATAATGGGAACAACACAGATACTGTCTTCTTGTTAAACTTGTTAAAACGTTCAGTATAAAGTTATCAAAATGAAAATTAGCCACATTTCTGACATATTCTGACTTTATTTTTTTCTCCATTTTTTTAACAATAAATAAAATCTAAATGTCTGTTTTGTTTTTGTCTCTTAGTTTCTAGAATAAAGGACATGGAGAGAAAAAAAAAGGATGTAGGCTGGTAGTGGGACAGTTTATGGCCTGAGGGTTCTACCACACACACACACACACACACACACACACACTCTTCAGTTTCTATCTCCATCACCCTAGCTCTCGTCCCTTAAGACCTCGAGATCCACGCGTCCTCCCTTCGTCCCTTCATCCGACCTTGGACTGGATTTCAGAAACACTCTGTTGTTGCACTGTTTTTGTTTTCGTTCCGATTTAATTAAAGCTTTGCCTTTATTTAATGAGCGAGAGTTATTTACTGGAAATATTGATTAGCGCTGGATGAATTAGCTCCGCGTCTGGACTCGGAGTAAAACCACATAAGCCTTATGCGCGGCGACATGTGCAGTAACAGCCTCATCAGCCTTAACCCACAGATCCACTCGCTTAAATAGTCTGCTCGCAGGAAATGTAATCAAATATGCAGTTAAATGTATATTGCAGTGGTTTTAAAATCATGGTTGTGTGTGTGTGGTAGGGGCCGATGTGGTGTACGGACAGCTCTCACTTAAACCAAATTGGTCATGACCAAAGAGCTGTAATTAAAATCGCCAATAAAGAAGATGCACAGAAAAATCATGACAGACTGGCTACTTCCCCGAGATGGTTAAACAAGTGTATAAGTGATCTAACAGGTAGACGGGCGAGCATGTAGACACCATGAATGAGTTCATTTATGGTACACAAAAGAATTTCTGTGTGTCGACAGTAGATGGCATTTCAGCACATGTTTACTTTAGATTTATTGATTTATTGATTTATTACATTTAGTTAGTTATTGTGTGTCAGTTGTAGATAAAAACTAAGTGTGTATCAGGTGTGTGAGGACAGCGTGGGTCGGTGATAGATAAAGCTCTAGGTCTTGTGTCTATGGTAGATGAAGAGGTTGTGTGTTTACAACTGTTAATAAATGAGCATGATTGTGATTATCAATATAAATAAAAGAAATGTTGCATTGGTCAGAAATCATATCCTTATGTTTCATACGCTGGAGGACCCGAAGCCAGTCTCAGAAAAAAATGTCTGTCTGTCTGTATGTCTGTATGTCTGTCCAGCCAGATTTTGTCACGTCATCACGCAAAACTGTCTGGACGGAATTTTTAAAAACTTTGTGTATTAAACCTGTGAAGTGAAGAACATGAATTAAAATGAAAAATGTTAGTAAAAGTAAAAGTAAAAAAGTAAAAGTGATGCCATGAACAGTTATGTGTGGGATTTAATAATCTACTTTAAAATAATCTACTAATGCGCTACTGTCTCAATGTAAACAAACACCTGCAGCAATAGATATTAATGAGAAAAGATAAAGTGAATATTTTTAGTTCATATTTTCCCATATTTTATATATACTGTATGCTTTTAAATTTTCTGCTCTGATGATATCACGGTCATGTTGCTGCGACTGTACATTTGATTCTAGGAACAGGACAGAGACATGCACGCCGGTTCTCCAACTGTCCCGGTTCTATCATGTTAGCGTGCTTGTTAAACGCGCAACTAGCGACACCCCCACCCTTCTGGTTTACAGATGCCGTGTTAGCATGATCATGATTGGCATTCAATTTCCAAGCTTCGCTCCGTCCCTGCTAGCTGTAATTAACTAAGAAGCCACAGACCTCATCTTATCTTTTTCAGATCGCTCTCACTCTGTGCGATCGGCGCTGGGTTGTGAGAGTCAGATCCTCGACTTGAAGAGCTGGCAGATCTTTATCTCCCGCAGGGGAATCTGTCCATATGGGCTTTAAGACTCCGGCCGTTCCGTGTTTAACTCCTGGCTCCTTCAATAGCTATCAGATGTTTATAAGAGATTCATTTAGATGCACTGCCTTGCAAAAGAAAACCAAGTTTTTGGAGGGAACACGGTTTCCCAAGAGCATCGTGACATTAATGTGAATGATAAAATTTGGATTTTTGTTTTACACGTCATTAATATTTGAATTCTTTCAAATGTCATCATGAAAGAATTACATAAGGGAGTCTGAGACTCTACATGATTTAATATACAGCACATTTAAATTATTGTAAACAAATATAACCATGTTATTTGTTTTATTTTTATTTTTTTTATTGCAGGGGAAAAAAGTCTTGGGCATTTAACATAAAACAATATTTTCCTTTATACATTTCCAGGCATTTGAAATATCGATACAAAGCAAATACATTTATTTTAAAAAACGACCTCCTTTTAATTTATTATAAAATTCTTGACAGTATATCGTTTGGTTTCGGTCATGAAGTTGAGATATGAAATAGAAGATATGTGCAGTACTATTGATAAAAATATTCCCGAAATATGAAATGATAATTGGAAGCAGAATTACACATTCTGCTCTATTTCATTCATAATTAATAATTTATGTTTAGGTAAATGTATATAATGCTGTTAATCCAAAACAAAAAATGTGCTAAAGAAAGAGGACTGAAACTTTATCAAAAAATATTTGTAAATTTTTAACATTGACAACGTTAATGGCCCTGAAATTGAGCCCTGAAGAACACCATTTTAACTTGCATCATGGGATTTGTCCTTTTTATTCTTCTATTTAATTTACTACATTTAAAGAGTTCAAACGATCCTTGAAGATATATTTTCTTAGTTTCAAATTTTATTTGTCACATACACAGTCATACACAGTACGATATGCAGTGAAATGCTTAGGCGACTGCCCTGACCTTAGAACAAGAAAGGAACAAAAAACAAAAAAGTTACTTATCTAGAAGGAATAAGAGAGAATATCTATATAGGAAATAAATATTAAAACAAAAGTAAATTTGAGAAAAATATATATAAGTAAAATTTGACTAAGAAAGAATAAAATAAAATATAAAATGTCTGTATGGTACAAATATACACTAAAGGAAGATATAAGGAAATTATAAGAAAATGAGAAATACCTAACTGCACAAATAGAAAATATAGGAATGGAGTGAACATAAGGAACATAAGGAAGTTTCAGATCATCATCTGTAGATCACAGTACTAGAATAAGAATTGCGTTGCAAATGTGATCATGATAAACAGATCTGTACAATATTAGCTTGTAGCACTCTTAAACTCCGTTTGTTTGTTTGTTTATTTGTTTATATTACCTTTCTTTTTTCTTGTTGAAAAGCTTAGTGTTGGTTAGCTGTGTCATATTTGTGCAAGGCAGAATGAATTGTTCACGCTCAGGAGATTTTTATGCCTAAATAATTCTCTCAACCTGTTCATTCTGTGAAACCCTGACTTATTTATGTTGATTAAAATGTGAGTGGGTTTTGTAAACGTGTATTTTCTATGGCTTTCTAGGGTAATTAGACAGCATCCCAATATATATTTTCATTTTTTTATACATAACCAGAATTTATTTAGGTTGACTGTAAGGAGTGGGACACTACTGTATGTTTGTCTCACTATAATAATAATAATAAATAAATAAAAAAGAAAGACCTATTAAATCTCTCTCTCTCTCTCTCTCTCTCTCTGGCTCTTTCTCTTTCGCTCTCTCTTTGTCTTCGTAGGGAATTTGGTTGGCGAGACCCCGAGCTGCCTGAAGTCATCCAGATGTTGCAGCATCAGTTCCCCTCGGTTCAGTCCAATGCTGCCGCGTACCTGCAGCACCTGTGCTTCGGGGACAACAAGATTAAAGCTGAGGTAAGCTACATTACTCCCAGCCTGGACAAAAACTTATTTCTTTTTCGCACAAGCAACAAAAATACCAAAAATATTTTTTTTGTTATACAGAAAGTTTTATAGTCTTTCAGAACAGGAGGCGGAGCTGAACTGTCCATCAAATAAGAGGGCGGGGCAGGAAACAGCAAAGTCTTATGTGAGAAAGTTTAACCGTTGCTCGTGTAAATTAATGCCAGGACTGAGATGACGACGCTGCTGTTTTTTTCTATGGTGAAAATGCATAAGTCGTCACTTCTTTGGGCCAGAATCATCTAGTATAAGGACAAGGCTTCTGGGATATGTCTCTATCAGCTTTGCACGTCTGGATTATGATGTTTTTTTGTCTATTTTTCCTGTCGTCACCAATTTGAACAGATTCTCAGTCAGATTGAGGTCTGGGATTTAAACTGAATACATTCAGTTTTTAGGTTTGAATAACTCCAGTGTAGCTTCGGCACTACGTATATTTAGCCATGTTGTCCTGATGGGAGGTGAAGCTCCGCCCCTTAGACTCAAGTCCCTTGCAGCGTGGACCAGGTACTGTATGTTTTACTAGGATCAGCCTGTATTGTCTCCATCCTTTCCTCCTCACTTTCACCTGTGACCAGGTTCCCGTTCCCCGCATTCCCACAGCATGATACTACCACCACCGTGCTTCACAGTATACATAAAAAGTTAAAAAAAGGTTTTAAATGCAGCAGAAATGAAAACTCAAGGCTTCGCTGTGTATTCGGATATGAAATGAAAACTTATTTTCTTACCTGCCTAATAGCTGTATAAAATCACACTTCAGGTAATAAATTAATGAATCTGCACTGACGCCGCCCTATATTTTGCCTCTCTTAGGTAGAAAAGCCCTAAAATAAATTCATAAACATTAAGATTTTTACACTATATTCCAGAAACCCCGTTAGTAAGTGTAATATTAGTATAATGATTCTGGACTGTTTTATCAGGAGTTTTTAAACTGGGGAAATAAAAAACTTTAATCAGTCAAGGCCAGTGTGTGTGTGTGTACAGGAGTGCGCCAAGCCGTGTTTTTTATTTAAAAAAATTATTTACTTAAGGTTTTATTAGGCCAGCTTGTAATTTTTTTTTTTTTTGATGTTCTTCGAGGCATGTTAATTTAACTATGTTTCGAAAATCCTTTGACTCGAAGCTTTGTGTAAATTACGACCCGAGCTCTCGATCTCCGCACCGTCTGCAGGAACTCTTCATTCATCATATTGACCTCCTTTGTTCTACAAAATTAAGTCCTACACAGGTCGTCAGCAGATAATTCAAGCCTTTAATGAAAGTTGATGCAGGATCTCCGTGGCTGGGTTTCCCAGCTGTAAGTATTTATAATTTTAATTTTCTTTTTTTTTTTCTGTATTGCCAGACAAATTAACAAAAGAAAACAAACGATGTATTGACGTCCGTTCTATATGAAGCAGATCGGTAATTGTGTTTCAGAGGCTTAAAAGAGGATGACGGAAATTAAATTCCAGGGAATAAATCCAAAAGAAAAGTAGAAAAAAAAAAAGAAAAAAAAAGAGCCGTAGAGAGCGGCAGACAAATCTCTGAATGTTATTTAATGAAGAAGAAAAAAACAGCAGAGCTATAATTCGTTTAGTTTCCAATGAGCACCGCATTCCTCCGTTCGGTCGTATTCATTAAGTTGCCAAAGTTGTGTTTGTTTGCTGTGATTTGTTTTGCAGTTTTACTGGATGCTGAAATGAACCTTTCTGTGTGAAACGCCTGAGCGGATTGTGAACGATTTATTAATGAAGCTCTGAAAAAAAATAATAATAATAAGCTCAGAAACATAAAATGTGTTTTTAGAAAACATTTATGCTTTTAATTCAAGTGAAAAAACAAACAAACAAACAAGGCAGACAATATTCCAGAACATGTGGCTGGACCAAACCGTGGACTTCATAGTGGACATACAGTACAGAACGATCTCCTCCACAACAAGATTTAATATAGAATCTACAGTACAAATATAGTTCTGCGTATAGTTTCCAAATTTCAGAATTCTCATCTTCCCTAAACCCTAAATCCCGCCCCTCCCCTCCCCTTCTCTTCTGGTGGGTCCTCTGGATATGTTCCACATATGCTTCAGCTCTATGATACAGTTCCAAAAATTCTGCAGGTCCGGAACCAAGAACTGGTAACGTCAGTGTTCTGAGGCTGCTGATATTTCATCACGGCTTGAGCAGGTCTTTTTCTCACTGTAATGACAATAATACATTGGGTGAGTTTTGAACCCACTCTGCATCATTAATCTCACATCCATGACCTTCTGGTCCACACCAACAGAATTCTGTGAAATTGGTTCCATCTGAAAAAAAAAAAA
>CM059226.1:1618762-1628762 GCA_030347435.1 Clarias fuscus | reverse complement strand
TGATTTGGCCAGGCCGTGCCGTCGCCAACACTTATTAGGGTTATTTCATTAACCGGCTGCATCGAGATGAAAAACAAAGAAAAAAAAAAACAAAACAAAACAAAAAACATTACAGAAACGGGAAATGGCGGCGCGTGGCTCGCCGGGTCCTCAGACGAATGTGGAGACTTCTCAGGTCTCAGGCTGCATGAGTCTGACTCGGATTTGTTTTAAAAGCATCTGTTGCGCCAGAGCCGTCTGAGAGCGCGATAATTCATCATGCTGCTGACACGTTCATTGTTTCCTTACACGCTGCATGATAGCGGACTTTTTTCCCCTCCGAAGTGGCGAGCTCAATATGTGGCCGGGTTTTGGACAGCCCTTTGTCTCGTGATGCATGCTAATTGGAAGAAATCAGATTACTTTTAAAGCTCGGGATGGCCTCAAGTTTTTTTTTCTCCCTAACCAGGGATTGATTGGATTTTTTTTTTTTTTTATGTCCTCAAAATGCTTGAGGAAAGAAAGAGAAAACATCCATCACTATGGAGACACTATGGAGGTGTTTAGTGAGGATTCTTCTCTGACAATAATGCTCTTCTCCTGGATGCGTGGTTTCGTCCAGGTTCTCCGGTTTCTAATCTGCTAATCTGCTCCACAGTGTTAATGGTGTCTGGCACATACCCGCCCGGTGATACCCGGGACAGACTCTGGATCCTCCACTGCCACCCTGATCAGGGTCAAATTCATTTCTCTGGTTGTTATAATAATGGGCAGACATGATGATGATGATGATGATGATGATGATGATGATGAAACATGTCCAGGTTCAGCCCTCATCATATTTGATGTTGGTTTCCATGAACAACATGGCATAATTACAGACCGAATGCCAGCTGTGCCAACTCTGCAGAGCAAACACACCGCGTGAGTGGTCTTTCACAGCAAGAAGAAGAAGTCAAGCGGTAATCTTCCTTTAGTTGTAGAAGTTGTCATGAAATTTTAATAGTGCCTCCTGCAGGACTGGAGCAATCATACTGTACGCAGCAGAAAGTACAACACCATGCAAAAAAAATGTGTGCAAGAAAGTTGTAAGTTCACGACATACGCGTTCATCATCACGGACCGCTTACAGAGTCGACTTTGTGCATAACTGCAGCATTTCTGTGGAAGCCAGAAGGAGAACCAGAGTGAATGAGTCGTCCTGCTTTATCTGACACAGCTCTGTTACTGTCACACGGTAGAGTTCAGGTCTCTGGAGGTTCCACAAGGGTTCCTGAGATGGTTAATAATCCTGGGTTTTAATATGGTTCTGTGTACTGGAAATCTGTCCTGAAAAGAAAATCCCTTTTATTTACTCATCTTTTCTCCCGATTATCCTGTATGCAGGGTCACGGGGGGCCTGGAGCCTATTCCAGGAGACAAGATGGGGAACACTGTGGACAGGGTGCCAGTCCATGACAAGTCACACACACACGCATACAATTTGGCAACACCAGTTAGCTTTAGCTGCATGTCTTTGGACTGTGAGAGGAAACCAGAGCACCCGGAGGAAACCCACCAAGCGCAGGGAGAACATGCAAACTCCACGCACATGACCCGACGTGGGAATCGAACCCAGACCCTGGAGGTGCAAGACGACGTCGCTAACCTCCAATCGACAAATCCTTTTTATATCAGAAGAAGAAAAAATTCGGACAGTTGTTTTGTTTTTTTATTCTTCCTGATAAAACAGGCGACGCTTCATTCTATGGTCTTAAAAAAAAAAAAAAAAAAAAAAACACCACCAAACATCATTAAACGACTAATTTCTACCTGCTTTAGGAGCACTTTTCTGAACCGCCACACCAACCCATGCATGCCTTCATCGCACTCAACTCCTGCAGAGTGCTCTTGACGTATATTAACATAAGCGAGAAGAGAAACCCTGAAGTGCTGTGAGAATTATAGGACGTGCCGGACGTATCTCTCCGCTCATTTCAGGGAGCCGCCGAGGTCTGGAGAGAGTAAATAAGCCAGAAAGTAGGAGTGAGGTGTCAGTCATTGTGATTTTGAGCGGCGCTCTCTCAGGCACACTTGGCACTCTGTAGCCGCCTCTTTAATGAACTTGGCTTGCTTTAATTGATTGATGCAGAACACAAAGACGCTGTTGACTGAGACTTAGTCACGCTGTTTGTTCTCACATGGATGATTCAGAGGCTGATCCCTGATGCATTTTAGTCCATGGCCGGCTTTGAGGAACTCGTCTGGTTATGAAAAGGTTCCTTATACATGTAAGATCGGATGCGTTTCGTCATGGGAATAATAATCCTGATTGACTGCGAGCTCTGTGAAAGCAATTTTAATTCAAAATGACTTCAGCTTTATTTATCCATTTATTTATTCGCTTAATTTCAATAAATTGTCTAAAAAGCAATGAGGTAGAAAAAAGGAGTTTTGGAAAATCCCACCAAAATATTATTATTATTATTATTATTATTATTATTTCCATGATCTACATTTATACATATATAAATCATTATTAGGAACAATAATTACATTGTATAAAGAAATAAATAAAATATATACTGTATATAATGTTTAATTCCCACCATGATCTCTATCAGCCAATATTATTTTCTTTTTATTATTTTAGTATATTTTTTATTTGATTAGATATTAATCAAAGATTTTTTTTTTATCAGAGGGGAATTTTTTTTAAAGAAACACATTTATATAAATATACTAATTAATTGATTTATTTTTATTTATTTTTCACAAAATTATTCAGAGGATTATTGAAATATTAAATAATTTTTTTATCCATGCTAATAACTAACTGAACATCATTTCCCCTAAAAACTGCTAAATATAATACTGAAAAACATAAAAACATTTAAATGTTTTTTTTAAATGTAATTTCTTATTTCGTTGATTATTGTTGTTATTATTGTTGTTGTTGTTTTTTTTAAACGAATTGTCTTTAAGTTTACTAAGATTTTACAGGACATTAAGAGTCTAGTCATTTTGATTGAGCTACATATCCACAATATCTTCACTATAACAGAAATCCTAATAGATTAACCATTAAAACTGTTACACACTCAAATTATTATTAACAGAATCTCTAGAACTTCCAACTAAAGTCCATCACTTGACCTCCAGGAACGAGAGGAACCCTGTATAGAACCTCAGCAGCGATTCGGTGCTCTGTGTGTCCCTCAGATCCGGAGGCAGGGTGGGATCCCCTTGCTGGTGGACCTGCTGGATCATCGGATGGCGGAGGTGCACCGGAGCGCCTGCGGAGCTCTGAGGAACCTCGTCTATGGGAAAGCCAACGACGATAACAAGATCGCCCTGAAGAACTGCGGAGGAATCCCGGCGCTCGTGCGTCTGCTGAGGAAAACCTCGGACGTGGACATCAGGGAGCTGGTTACAGGTAAGACTGTGGTCTGTGGTCTGTGGTCTTCGTCTTAGTCCATTCTGATGAGGAGAACCGCGAGGTGAAAGTCTGGTGTGGCAAAGTGATTAAGGTGTATAGTGTATATCATGAATTAAGGTTAGGGTTAGGGTTAGGGTTAAGTGAGGTTTAACGTCTATTTATTTTATATTTTATTTAATATACATGTCTTTTTCAAATGTTTTAATTGATTGTATATGAAAAAATAGGATTATAGTGTTGAAATTGGTAATATTGGTAATATTTTTGGGTGGCTGGAACGGATTATCTGCATTTACATTATTTCCTATGGGACAATAGAAATGTAATTATACCATTTAATAATTAATGAAATGGGCCTCATTTGAGAGCTGTTATCAACCCTGCCACCCCACAAACCCCTCCCCTTTTAGCCACGCCCCCTCCGTTTTATCCACGCCCCTTCTATCAACCAAACTGAACTTGTCGCATTGCTCTGTCTCATTTGCCTTACTAACGGTTTGCGCGTGTTGCTGTAATATAAATGTGACACAGAACCACACAAACGCTCCAACACCGTTCCAGTGGACGCCCTGCTCCTCATATTGTTCAACAAGGACAGTGTGACACCTGCACAGCTTGAAAGTGACGTGCCTCGGATGATGTGGATCAGAATGAAATGAATTTTAAATCAGAACTGAATGAGGTCTTGACATGGCGCATAATGTGAGCCTCAGACAGACGTCTGGCTGGGACGACCATGTTTATGATTACAGCAGTAGGTCTTAAATACGGTTAATATTTTGCCCATGTTTTCAGAACATACGAATGTGGATGAAGCACCACAATGAGCATCAGCTATTGCAGTCTTGTCTTGTTTGTTTTAGTATGAAACATCAGCTTTTCTTAAATTAATCTAACGCGTCGTTTTCAAAACATGCCGAGTTTCCTTACTCAGACTCAGACGTGTCATTGCGTTTTAATAATCTCTAAACCTGCTTGTTTAATGACACATGCCCAGCAAGTCTGGGTTTCCCACTTGAGGGTAAATTAACTCCATTACTGCATAATTTATCCACCAGTGGACTGACAAGTGTTTAGCGAAAGTGCTTCAGAAGTATCCATCACGACTTCTTGGGGTAGTTTAAAGTTTCTCTTGTGCTTCTAGTCCTTACCCTGAAGAAAATGAATCTTTCTGCACTGTCTGGGTTGCCTGAGTAGGACCTTCTGGTTGTAGGATGCAGGGTGGCTTATTTGTTGGGATTATTTTTGGATGGATTGTTAATCCTGGCGTCATAGTATAAGCCATTAATGCTGCAGGAAAATCTATCTATTTGTAGATCTCAATGAGTAGATAATAAACAGAACATCAACATCCATCCATCCATCAGTCTTCAGCCGCTTATCCAAAGCTAACCGCTAAATGTAGCAGTTCCAGCAGGTGAGAGAGTGACGCTCGGTGTCAAAATAAGAGTCGCATGTGTGAAGCATGATACTCGGCGCTCGTAAACTAATACTTGCTCGGTTTCCGAATAAAAAAATACTTAAAATCTTTGCTCGGTTTGCGGAACACTCGTAAACCACGTTACTCGCAATCCGAGGTTCCACTGTATATTTATATGATATTATTATTATTATTATATTATATTCATATAATATACACCATACTATTTAAATTTCCAATGTGTATACATTTTTGTCTGACTCTACAGCGTGTGCGTGTGTGAAGCCGAGAGAGTGTGTGTGTGTGTGTGTGTCCGTGTGTGTGTTGGTGTCAAATTACACGCACGCACAGGCGAGAGAGTGTGTGTATGTGTGTGTCGGTGTGTGTGTGTGTGTCGGTGTCAAATTACGCGCACACACACACACACATATTAGACGCGATGAAACGGAGAGGGAGACTTTGATTATACCAGTCAGAGACGAGCACTAAGACCCAGGGGAGCAGGGGAGATGATTACCCACAATTCCGCAGGGCAAGAAAGAGAAAAATCATTGGCTCAGTTGTGATCACTTGCCACTCGGTGTCAAAATAAGAGTCGCATGCGTGATAAATGATACTCGGCGCTCGTAAACTAATACTTGCTCGGTTTCCAATAAAAAATGTATTAAAAATCTTTGCTTGGTTTGCGGAACACTCGTAAACCACGTTACTCGCAATCCGAGGTTCCACTGTTTATATAAAAACAAACCAGAACAGTGTTAGTTTGCTTCGGCCAGAGAAATGTACAAGTGTCTGAAATTGTATTGAATCCATGTTCCTGAATTCAGGTTATTAAATCCGGCCATGCTCATTCATCTGGATACCTCAGGTCACTTTCACATCTCGAAAACTTGCCAGTATGTCGTTTGCATCCCCCAAATTATTCCTGGGTGCACGTGAGTTTGTAAATGTATGTCCTGAGATGGATAGGCGTTCCATCCAGGAAGTTTTCCCACCATGACACTAAATAAAAGAGTATTATACAGTACTTTAGTTATACTGGAGTACTAAAGCCGTTCTTTAGAACGTCCATGTGGGAGAAATAAATCCCAGTTCTACATCCAGTACAGTAGAACATTTCCTCTCTATTCCCAGTAGTGATGGAGTCGAACCTATAGAAGAAACATACGGTATAATCCTTAACTATTGATGAAGACTGGCCTTATCAGTGTATTATAATCCTTCTAGGATCAATCAGCTTTAGTCTCGTTTACATATTTCCCTTTATTTTCTATCCTTCACACACAGAACAGAAAGAACTTCATTAAACTACACTTTTTAACAATGCTTTACATTTTCCAAACAGGGAAGAGTGTTAGATGAAATAAGCAGCTTTATAGTAGATAGTGGACGGATGTGGCTCTGCCAGAGGAGCCTGCCGCTGGCCTGGAAAATGCAGATTACCATATAAATTAAACCCTGTGCTGTGCAGCGTATTTAGAGTGGCCGCTGTCACTGTTTAATCAGCCGGCCAGAGACCCAAAGGATTCTCATCCTCTCTGCCTCTAATAAGCCAGTGAATCAGAGTCACGCTTGGGCTGCCTTTGTAGGACCACATGAATTTAGGACCTGTTAACTGGAGAAAGGTTCCTGAATACTGTATATTTACACAAGGTTGCTGCCGCTTCCGGAGAGCAGATCACACTTTCTTCCTCCTAAGATGAGTGTGTGAGAAATAGACTGAGATTCAGAACAGTTTGGGTTGCAGATTATGATGCAGATCATTTCCCATGCTCAGAAAAAGAAGACTAGCCTTTGGGATAACTGCATGACCATGTTCTGGTCTCATCTTGTCCACTTTGGACGGCAGCGTTATCCAGCAGCAGTGTCAAACGCCGGCGTTTAAACCCTCTGTTTTACGTTTAAACACTGTGTGATGTTCGAACATTAACATTCTCCATGACCACAGATGCCTGTCACAGTCCTTGGCCACAGGACAGGACATAAATGTCTTAACAGAGGGCTGTTTGTGAGGTTTTTCAAAGCATTCAGTAAATTCTTTGTGGATGTGTTCGAAGCACAAGGTCTTTTCCTGCATCTCGGAACAACCACTCGGTTTCAAAAGAAAAGCTGCAGGACCTCGGGAGTTAGGGTTTTTTTTTTTCTTGTTTTGAGTTACGTGTGTGTGTTTTTTCTATGAGTCATGCATTAATTGATATACAGTGGCAACATGGAGCAGATGGAATATTAGTCCACACTCAGGAAGGAAGCTGGTGAGAAACTCCGGCAGATGAAAATCCCTCGAGAAGCAGCCGAACGCTTTGGCACATGGACTCTTTGGCTCTGGTTACGGATCGTTACTGTGTTGTGAAACTGAAGACTGCGGCTCTGTGGAGTACAACCAGGAAGGGTATAACCAGAATAAGAATCCATTTTTATGAGAATAAGAGTCCAAGGCGTAAATGATTTACCATCCAAAGAACCCATGAGGAACTAGCCATGGATCCATTATGGACAGTATAGAGATTATCCTGTGTGGGGTTATGGGAGGCCTGGAGCCTCAGGGAAGTTTATACACCTTGTATAGGATGCCAACCCACTGCATGGTACACACACACACACACACACAGACATACAGTAAATCCAATCGGCCTACACTACTTGTCTTTGGACTGTAGGAGGAAACAGGAGGACCCAGTTTGGAAATCCACCAAGCAGGAAGAGAACATTGTCTTTGTTGGGAATCTGTAAAGGTTTGGGGTAGAAACTTGCAAAAAACCCTTAAACATGTTAAAGAAAACCTTCTTACTTTATTTCTATGAGTGAGGGGTTTATTAGTTTGCGTCTCGGGTAGAACCCTTGAATTTTCTATGCACAACCCTGAAACAGAGGATTTGCTTTGAAAAGTAGAATCCATTTAAGGGGCGAAAGTCCGGTGGTGCTCTACAGTATTCTAAGTACGAAAAAATTAAAATATGTGAAAATATTCCAAAATGCCTTCCATTGTTTGTTGTTACCGATCCAAAGTTCTACAGTATGTGTAACCTGAAGTCTTAATAAGAGTCTGCGGCTTGACTTAAAGTTTTGAGACTTACAATTCTGGACTTCACTCGGATTTAAGCTTGAGACTGATGATTCACAGATGGACTTCGTACTGGTCCCAAGAAAGATTTTCACAGGAACTAACTGATGTGAGACCCTGCTGAGGGCGTGAGGCTTGAGGAGCGGTTTAGACTCGGACCTGATGGTACAGAAAGTGACCTGAATGGATTACTGAGCAACAAAATGCATTCGTTATGTTTTAAAAGTGAAATCTATCGGCTTCTTTTGTCCCTTTTCTTTCCAGATATTCAAAAGTTCAGTTCATTGTTGACTTTATTGCTTTTTGTTAGCAGGTAAAATGCAACAGTTCGTGAAACAAACACTTGGCTGCAGACTAAAGGCGATTTCTTTTTTAAAAAAAGGCGTCAAGTAGAACATTATGGAACCCTAAATCTCACACTCATCTCCACACCCCTTAGTGTCCATTAAAGCTAAAGTCTATAGAACACGTTTTAATCGAATGTTTTGTTTCTCCTGGGAAGTGATAAAGGTTCTGTGTAGAAGCGTACAACATCGAGTGCTGGGGCTTCTGTAGAGCTGCTTTTGGAAATAACCAAACTAACAGAACGGTTCCTTCACAAAGGAAACGCAAGCAATGATTTTTCAGAATAATTTGTTCGGTTTGAAAACATTTCTTGAAATGTCATTGAAACGTTACCAAGTTTGTAACTGTAACACAGGAGCATCGCGTCCATGCAGAGAGAGCGAGAGAGAGAGTTAGTGAGAGAGAGAGAGAGAGAGTGAGAGTGAGAGATAGAGAGAGTTAGTGAGAGAGTGAGCGAGAGAGTGAGAGAGAGAGAGAGAGAGTGCGAGTGAGAGTGAGAGAGAGAGAGAGTTAGTGAGAGAGAGAGAGTGAGAGTGAGAGAGAGAGAGAGTTAGTGAGAGAGTGAGCGAGAGAGAGAGAGAGTGAGAGAGAGAGAGAGTTAGTGAGAGAGTGAGCGAGAGAGAGAGAGAGTGAGAGAGAGAGAGAGTTAGTGAGAGAGTGAGCGAGAGAGAGAGAGAGAGTGAGAGAGAGAGAGAGAGAGTGAGAGTGAGAGAGAATTAGTGAGAGAGTGAGCGAGAGAGAGAGAGAGAGAGTGAGAGAGAGAGAGAGAGAGAGTGAGAGTGAGAGAGAGAGAGAGTTAGTGAGAGAGTGAGAGAGAGAGTTAGTGAGAGAGATAGAGAGAGAGAGTGAGAGAGAGAGAGAGAGAGAGAGAGTTAGTGAGAGAGAGAGAGAGAGAGAGAGAGAGAGAGCCCTGTCCTGCGTCATCACAACTCCTCCACACACTTCCATCCAGCTCCTGCGAATATAAATCCTGCAACGTTCTTAGTCATTTATTCAGAATGAATCAAAATGATGACTCATTCCCAATGTTCATGATTTGTGACCTTGTTAAATTCGTGCTCGTTGTTAGTTTGAAAGAACGCATTATAAAGTCCAGGGTTTTCTAAACGAATCACTTAACAGCTTTAGTCATGAAAAATGCACGCCCTCGTTTCCCTCTCTGCAATCTATTTCCTGAATAAGGCAATAAAAGTCAACAACAAAATGTTTTGCAGCATGATGAGCATTAGCATGTGCGCTTAATAAAACATGGCCGCCACAAAGCGGTGAGCTGCCACAGGCGTTAGATTAATGCTCTCGTTTTCGCCTGTTCTGTATGCAGACGGTCGAAGAGCTGCCAGTCGGTCTCTAAATCGGAGACGTCCTCATTAAACCTCAAATTTGTCACGAGGCTGCGTGCCCCTCTGCAGCCAGGAGGTGTGATTATAGCTGCTTAAAGTGCTTCAAGTGAGGTCTCTCGCTCTTTCACCATCTCTCACTCTCTGATTAGGCGCCTTTTATTCAACAGTCAAGTGTTTATTTGTTTGTTCCTTGCTGACAAAAAGCAATAAAGTCAACGATGAAGTATAAGACCGAACTTTTGAATAACTGAAATGAAAAGAGACGAAAGAAGCCGATGAATTTCACTTTTAAGACATTGCGAATGCTTTTGTTCTTCAGTAAAATATTTAGGACACTGCCAAGTCCGAGTCAAGTCCAATGAGCCTAAACTGCTCCTCAAGCCTGAAGGGTCTCAGGGATGATCGTTTAATTCCTGCTAATATCTTCCAAGGGACAA